>OZ020548.1:7058903-7114698 GCA_963971435.1 Lasius platythorax | reverse complement strand
CGAAGGCGTCAGCAAAACCATGAACTTCTACGACGGCACTCGAAATAGTTAGGCCGATCCAACGCGGAACTCGGATTTCTTCAAGCAGGGGAAGCTCCTCCTGGAAGGCTTGCCATTGTCGAGCGGAAGTGTCGTCGAGCGGAGTGTCCCAGTCTAGACCTTGAAGCCACGTGCTCTGAATCGCGATCTTGGCACTTACAATAGTGGGTGCTAACCAGCCGAGCGGATCAAATAATTTAGCTGTGAAAGAAAGTACTGACCGCTTAGTGTGTTCGCTACCGATATTGCGTGAGTGGCAAATGAGAAGTGCGCTCGGAGCGCACACGTACACGGCTCCTTCCTTGTGTGCGCTCCTAGCCCCTCCACGCTGTATGGCTGCAGGTCTCGAAACTGGCATCACTGCCTCCATGGCTTATATCAGAATCTTCTTTATGGCCAGATTCCTCCGGTCCGTCAAGCGGTGCGGGCCTTCCTGAAGAGCGAGCTCGAGTCCATGCCGCAGGATCAGCGCCTCTTCCTGTGACAGAGCCGAACGGGCTTCTGCGCTTCTCCTCACTACACCGGCTGCTGCGAGTGACAGCGTGGTGTCGACGATGGTTCCGACTTCAAAGATCAATTACAGCAGAGCCGGAACATACTCTTGAAGACACCTTGACGGCAGTCGAGCTAGAAGACGCACGTCTTTTATGGGTCCGGCGGGTGCAAGCTGAAAATTACAAGAACGAATTAGAAGCTATTCAACAAAGTTGTGACCTTCCTAAATCTAACATACTTACTCGTTTCAGTCCATTTTCAGATTTCCAAGGAATTCTCCGGGTTGGTAAGCGCCTCAAACACGCCATCTTAATGTATGACGAACGGCATCCAGTTATTCTGCCAAGCGACTCGAATTTCACACAATTGGTGGTCGAGGCATGTAGGAGTTCAGCTGATATTGGGGATAATCCGACAACGATACTGGATTCCACGAGGCCGTATACCGGTGAAGAGACTGATCCGGCGGTGCATGACATGTGTGCGTTGGCGGGCGGCGACTCCTCAGCAATTGATGGGCGACCTACCGCAAAAACGAGTGACTTCTGCGAGGCTCTTTTTCATACTGGAATAGACTACACCGGGCCGGTACAGCTACGAACGACAAAAGGACGAGGTCATCGAGCTTTCAAGACGTTCGTTGCCGTATTCATCTGTTTATCCACAAGGGCCATACATTTAGAGGTCGTCTCCGATTATACGGCCGAAGCATTTCTTGCAGCATTGAAGCGTTTCGTTTCTTGTCGAGGACTCTGCCGCACCATCTGAAGCGACTGAGGAACAAATTTCGTAGGCGCGGATGTACAGCTTCGAGCCCTCTTCGCGACGAGCAATTCCGAGCGACGTCGAATCATCGGACAACTAGCTGCCGACAACATCCAGTGGCGGTTCAACCCGCCATCAGCTTCTCACTTTGGCGGTATCTAGAAGGCAGCTGTGAAGTCTTTCAAGCACCATCTGCGGCGAGTGCTCGGCGACACAACTCTCACATTTGAGGAGATGTCCACTCTCCTCACGCAGGTCGAGGCCTGTTTAAATTCTCGACCTTTTCAGGCACTCTCCGACGACCTTGAAGACTTCGCAGCTCTTACGCCGGAGCACTTCCTGGTGGGATCCGCCTTGACTGCTGTACCCGAACCATCACTACGATCATCCTCCGAATCGGTCGACCCGATGGCAACTGTTGCAGCGCATGCGAGACCATTTCTGGGAACGTTGGTCAAAAGAATATCTTCACTCTCTTACTTATCGGCCCAAATGGTTGAAGAAGGAAACAGGCTTCGAAGTCAGTCGATTATGCTTAATCCGGCAAGAGAACATACCGCCGACGAGATGGCCGCTAGCCCGCATTGTCCGAGTCCACCCTGGAGAAGACGGACAGATTCGTATTGTCACCGTTCGTACCGCTGGCGCTGCCTCGGAATTCACCCGTCCGATAGTAAAACTCATCTTGCTCCCGGTCAGCGACGCCGATGTGGAAGAAACGCAAGCGTAATCATGCGAGCGATTTTTCCACCGTGTATTCTATACATATAAATATTATTAAATTTGTGATGTTCGAAAAATCACGTATTACTTGTTGCGAAAAATTCTCTTACTTTACACTTGTATAAATACTTACAATAATTTATATATTACACCAGAACCTTGCCCCTCTGCCCAAAGTCACCACGATGCACACTCACTACAATCACGATTCATATCAAAACATAATACACCGAATTATTATGTCAGTATCTTGCAAAGTGTTACCACGTGCTCATATTGACTGAAAGTAACAAATATTCATAGATTGGTCTCAGTAACGTAAGAACAGGATTCTGTTCAGGCTCACGATATCAGTGAATTTCGCCTAGTGCTTCGGGCGAGGCGGGCGGGATGTTCAAAATCGAATATATATATATTTAAACATTGAACGCGCTGCGCGCCTGAAGTTGTCGCATACCGTTGGCGCTCGAAAGCAGCTTTTGGTAGAGTCCCTATACATATAAGAGTCTGGACAGACTTTAAAAATGCAACAATATGGCGTAGATCTCACGTATGTAGAGACTCTATATATACGATATATATATATATATAGATTCTATAGTCTATATATTCTCCGCTCGCTATTCTCTCTCTTTCTATCTTTAATGTTCCGCCATTTTGTTGCACATCCAATAAAAAGTAAGACCTGTATGTCCAGACTCTTATATAGGGACTCTAGCTTTTGGCGTCGCTAAGCGAGCCCGCGGTAAACAACGCGAAAATTTTCCTTATAGAGAAATCAATATTTTTAAATAGCCTGTGACACAAAAACTTTTACCGGAAGTTTCCGTAACCAAGTAATTTTCTCGAATTTTCTAGAAGGACAAGAAATAATAAAGAAAATAGCGCGAAACGCGCACGCAGCACTTCGTTTCCAGTTTTCGTCGTGTTCATTTTATCCGTTGCTCGCGGAAATATTTAATCTGCTGCTCGCGGAAGTTTCTCGTCCGTTGCTCGCGGAATCAATCTCGCTTTTGTTTATATTTTATTAATAAGTTTAGTGATGGTGTGTTTGCGAAACAGCGGAGTACGCGGAGCGAGATTACCGCGAGCGCGAGAGCGTTGGAAAAAGTCCGCGTGAGCGAGGAATTTTACGTAATAAAAACTCACAGTTTTAAACGGCACAACTTTAATTAATATAACTGTCACGATATACACTAATTACAATATTTACAGGAATTATTCGACTCAATAATCCGCGAGCAACGGAATTAACTCGAACGAGTCTTCAAGAGAAGATTCTCTTCGTGAAACGAGCGATGAAATTTCATGAATTTGAAGATTGATTTATAGCGTACACGCATCGGAGATACTCGGAGTTGTGCGAGGCGGCCTTCGCGCGTTGCGTATTTATTTGCGCGTGCCATTCCAGAAAGATCCCGGCTGATCGAGACGTCGACGACTTTCCGGACGACAGTTTTATTTAAAAGTTATTTATTTGGAAGTCTTTTAGAATTTTTTTGGAAGGGCATTAATTATCTGACAATAAATGTTTGTTGCGGCGGACGACCGCCAACGGGCCGCCCCTGATAGGTTGCCGGTAATGTCGATTGACGACGAGATTGACGCGATATGACGACAAACTCGGAGCCCGCGATTCGCCCGAACCGCGTCATGGTACGCGTCATTAGGCGCGCGGCAATTTTAAGCGCAGTTATCGCTTTACTCGCCGTTCTTATCGCAATCTCAAACATTGTGTTTATTAGAAATCAATGTTTATTTGAACATAAAAGATTTATAATTGTTAATCTAATATTTGTGTTTCCGTTTATTTCGCTTTCGTCATTATTTCGTGGACCGTTATTCTCACGCGCATTTTGCAGTTTGTTGCATAAACAGATAATGGCATTGTTTCTCGAAACGTCATCGAGAAAAATTCGCTGGAATAACGCGTGTCATTACTTTGCATATATTTATTAATCATGTTCATCAAGTAGTGCTTTTTCGTGCGATATTCTCAGCATCTATTCTTTGCATCTATTTGTATTTTTAAACCATGTGAATTTATTTATGTAATCGGTGTTTATAATTATTTTTTAACTGCGCTGAAGATGGCCCAAAAAAGGGATCGAAACAAACGCCATTTATACTTATGATGCATATTTAGATTTACAATAAAGTATATGCGCCCTACTTTTTACGTTTGGCTCTTATTGCTATTTTTTACTTCGATATAGAAGAAAAGTTCATCAATTTTTTTCTTCTTTACAAAATCCGACTCCTCTATATGGTACCACTGACGACGGTTTTTCTACACCGATAGACATACATAAAAATATAACAAAGATAAAATAAGTGTGCCGTTATCAATAGTGTTAACTGTCCCGAAATATCGCAAGAGAAAGTTTGGAAATCTCATCTATAGAAATTTTTTCTAAAAGTTGGAGACTAACGTTGTTGAAGTTAATTGGAGATTATCTGTAAAACCATGTAAGATTTACATGAATTTCGTGCAAACACCACATGTTCTTTTTCCACGGTTTTTTTTGACAATATTTTTTTATGTTAACAGCTTGCACGAGAGTCTAAAGTAGCTAGCGTCTTACGTTGAATAACGAGAATTTTCGATTAAAATTGAATAATATAATATGCAAGTTTTGAATTTTTTGAATTCTTAGCTTTCTCTAAGTGTTTTAGCTATTGTAGTTATTTAAAATGACAGTTAATTATTAACACTTAAAAAGAAAAAACCAGAAAGCTAATATATATGTATATGTACAGGATATCCGGTAATAATCCGCCCCACCTCTTATATGCAGTTTGAGCGGGTTAAAGCGAGTAGGAAAGTTCTCTACCATTTTGCGATCTTCGCAATAATTATAATGAGAAATGAATTAAAAAAGATAGACCAATTCGCGCGAGTACATGGTTGCTAGGCGCAATACATAATTAAATTTGATTATTAATCCCAACGCTTCGTCGCACGCCTAATAACTGCGAAACATTGAACTGTCTCTACTCGCCACGCGCTAAGTAACCATGTAACACTAGACTATCTCTTCTTGCCGCGCGCTTTTGTGCTCGTGCGGATTGGCTGATCTTTTTAAATTAATTTCTCATTAATTATTGCGAAGATCGTAAAACGGTACAGGACTTTCCTACTCGGTTTAACCCGCTCTACCTGCACATGACGGGTGGGGCAATTATTATCGAACACCCTGTATATCAACACATTTCTTATTATTTCCATACACAAAGGAACGGCTATTATCTTTTGTAATAACCTTTTTTTGAAACGTTATGTAAGGGATTTTTAAATAAATTTAAATTCGGAAACTAAAAAGAAGTACAAAATCACGAATAATAATTATGATTTATAATATACGCTCATCCGTAGCAAAGACTAAAATTATATGCGTCTAACTGATCTCAATATATGCGTAACAACTGAACCACGAGTCTGACCTGTATTTCTTATGTTTGGCTCATAATCCGTACCACTAGTCTCACTCGATATTATCAGACAAGAAGTTAATTGCGCAATTTAATAGATCTTAATCTAATAGATTTAATAGATTTTGAACTAATTCATAGTGACTTGCACCAAGTATTTTGTTCGCTTCTTTGTATCAAGGCGAAAAATACGTCATATACACATTATAGACTAGAGTTTAAGTATTAAGTGTGCACATATAAAAAAATGCATATTCATATATGCCAATGTTAGATCGATTTCCATTTGTACCTTCTTTTTTTGTAAAGATGAAATAGCTAACATTAAATTAAAGTAATATAAAAAAAAATAGGGAAGTAGAATTTTTTGTAACACATAATATTAGAATCATTATTTCCTTATATCCTTATCAAAACGCTGATTACTTTGAACAATAAAATTTATTTAATTTTTAATCTTATTTAAATATTAGAAATTCTCGAAATCTTCCACGTGTTACATTTGACATTTCAAGAATGATTAATGACTTTATTTTCAATCTAAAAGACGCAATAATCAATCTAGAAGATTGATTATTGCGACTCTTGAATACTCGAGGTGTCGCTTTGTAGTTACAAATTGAAAGGATATTATTTTATGTGTCTTATCTAGAAAAAAAATCTCATTTTTAAATAATAGATTGTTACTATTGAAAATCACTCTAGTTTAAATAAATTCGCATCGAGTCATTTTTTTCCGCAAAAAAAAACTACAATTATTAAATACAATTCACAACGAACTTCCTTACATTCTGAGGACTCTGAAGAACTCTTGGTGTTTGCGTGCAAAATGCTTTGTACATTATGATATTAGAGAAGCGAGAAAAAATTTCTTGACAAATTATACTCTTCCAGATATAAATAGTACGGTTATAAAGAAACCTTTTAAATAAAGAAATAAAAAATTTTAGGGTATATAGAATGTCTCAGAGAGCTATGACTGTTTGCATTGTTATAAAAATTTCCTTATCGACGGTTTTTTTGCTAAATTATAAGTAGATCGTATATAATAGTAAACTAGATTGTCTATCATTATTGTGTATCATATGATATCAAGTGTATGCGAGTTTTAGGAAGAAACCGTGGGAAAATCGCGCACGTGCATATAATGTGCACCTTGAGAAAGGACCATGCATCCTGGTTGAGTCAACGGAATGGACTGCGAAGATACATACATTCCGTTGCCAGTCGCACCGTCTCTGCCCGCTTCTCGTCGCCGATCCTTTATTGCGAGATTATATTAATAACTATATAATTATATTATTCTTCGATACCACGAATATAATATATCAGATACGATCAATGAATCTAATGATCTTGAATTTTACTTGTTCATTATTTACTAGTTTAAAGTGTTAATTGCACAGTAATCATTACATCCAATGATAATGAATGAATCGAAAGAAAATATAATTATTTTTTTTTATTTGAAGCTCTTTCTGTTAAAATTTAAGTATACATTTATATATACTATACTAACTTTCCAAATCTCTCTTACTAACTTTTAATCTTTATAAAAGGATTTGTTATACTTTGTTATATCTCTTCACGCAATTCAATATTCCTTATAATATATTCTCTTTCTCTCTAAAAATAGAAACAATTTTTATTATTACTATTATATTTTTATTAATTTATTTTAGTGTTACGTCCTGTGGACTCCACGATTCTTTTCTTTCCTAACTCGAGCAAACACACGTTTTGTTTCTTTAATTTCGAAACATCGTTTGTCGCAATAAATCATAATAAGGAAAGGGACGGATCTGAAAAACAACTTGCCTCACCTTTCTAATAAAGATTAACCGACGTTAGAAATTAAGAAATCTAAGCAAATAATAACTGACGAACATACGCAACCATTAGACAAAGATCCGAAAAACATCTTGCATCACGCGCCTGACAAAGGCAAGCCGACAGACAAAACAAAGAAATTAGATGAGCATCCGATGCAATAGAAGTAAACAACCAGTTAATCCCCGCGAACTCTGTACTAAAGTAAGAGTTGCCCAACCGATCAAAGGTAACATTGAATCAATATCACCGATAAATTATAAGACTCTTTATTTTAGAGGACGTCCTCTGACTCACTACATTATCACAAATTATCCCACGGAAGGGGTAAGTAAGAACAGAATATAAACCGACGATTTTTTCACCTAAAACCACTAGTGTAACATCTATCGAACTCACTAACTATCATTGTAAAACGTTACCGTTAAGAAAATATATATATATATCAAAATTCTTGAAGTGCGAAATACGCGAGTTATAAACTCAAGAGCAGTGCTCACGAACTGACCGGGCGGAAACGACACGGACCACGTCCACCTGAGCCAATTGCATATAAATCTTGTCAGCAAGTAGTAAGTGATTTATAATTTCGATCTATACTCTATAAATTCAAACAATACTTGGGTCTTAAAAGAAATAAATATTATCCACCATAAATTAAATCAAAACTTGATTCAATCTGAATTCAGTTGATCATTAAATTTAACTCTCTTTTGAAATCTCCATCCTCCATCCGTGACCTTCCTTTATTTTAATAAATCATTCCGGATTCATTGCTTTTGCAGCATTGGATTCGCGATTTTCCAAAAGTCATTCCGGATTCATTGCTTTCGCAGCATTGGATTCGAGATTCTCCAAAAGTCATTCCGGATTCATTGCTTCGCAGCATTGGATTCGCGATTTTCCAAAAGTCCTTCCGGATTCATTGCTTTCGCAGCATTGGATCTGCGATTTTTCTGAAAGTCATTTCGGATTCGTTGCTTTCACAGCATCGGATTCGTGACTTTTCCCAAATAGTCACTCCGGATTCGTTGCTTTCGCAGCATTGGATCCGTGACTTTTCTCAACGGTCAGTCTGGATTCACCGCCCTCGCAGGTTTGGATCCGCGACCTTTTTTCCTCACTAATCTCTCCTCATTTTATCACTCTCATCAAAAAAAAGGAGACACACACATATATATAAATTCAATATTATAACTCTTTACACACACATATATATATATATATATATATATATATATATATATATATAATTCAATTTCGAGTAAATTAAACCCAAGAATTGTTTCTCGACCAATTGCGATTCCTTTTTTTTTTCTCTACCATTTTTATTGTTCTCTCAGTGGAGAACACCTGTAAACGAAGATCGCGAACGGCTATCAAACATAAGCGGAACCGTCGCAACAAACAAATTAGGAAACGATTGGGTCGGGCACTAGCGGAATATATTAAGTCATCTGCGTTAAATAATAATTTAGATAACAATAACAGCGACACACGTAGCGACATATCCAATCTCTCCGGTCCCAGTTATTCTCCAGTTCCCCTCACAGACCCCCCTTGTTCTTTCCCAGAACAAATCAGTTCCCCTCCAAGATCCCCGTCTCCCGTTTCGACCGTCATCCTCGGGGATTCCCCCTTCTCCTCCCCTCGTCGTCCTGAGTCCCGTCTCGAGGAAGAACTCCACGACCTCGAAACAAGAGAGAGATTCTCGGAACGGGAATCGAGCGATCCTGAATTGATCGAAATCAATGACGAATCGTCCGATTCAGAGACCGAGTCCTCCCTGCCCGAGAAGGAACTGAGCGACCACCAGTTTCGCGACTGGCTGCTATCTCAGTTCCCTCCCCTCGAGCTTCCTCTACCTGAGGGAATATTTTGCGTAGGGCCTGACGAAGTAGATCACGAGGAACTACGCAAAACATTAATAGAAAGTCCTCCAGATACACTTATCCCGTGGTTTATCCCCGGCCGCCGCCATCCTATCGGAGTCCCTATCCAAATCCTTTGGAGGAAATATCCCCCCTCCACAGTTTCCTTGGAAGAGATCCGATAACTCTTTACACACTACTCACATTTTGATTTTATTTCTTTTCTCTCCTATTCAGCATTGTACGAAACCAATCGGAACTAAAAATTTAGACTTTAGAATCTCCCTCACTATATTCCGATTGACGACCTCCGAATTCATGTAACACCCGCGCGATCAAACAATTACATACACACACACACTCACACTCTAATATATATATGTATTTATAAGAATTCCTCTTTCTTTATTATATTTATTTTTATATGAATAAACTAAACTTTTAATCAACTAATCTTATAATCATTTCTTAACCCGTTCGCACTTCCATTCTCTCCGAAATCGCACAGGTCCCGTCCCGGGTAATAAGGATTCATTTCCTTTACCGAAAAGGGACCACCGAACGAACGGGCCTGCCGACAGCGTAAAAGCGACCTTTTCGGTCGTTGACCTGTTCAGGCCCTTGGGTAAGATCGTTCGACTCGAGAGCACGCGCCATACGGCGTTTGCTCAGAGATTACGTAGATTACGTCCTTCCATTGACTCTCCCTTCCACGAGTCTGGACGTAACATACGAAAAATTGGGGGCTCGTCCGGGATTGTAATGTGCGATTTTTGGAAGCAGGAATGAGCGACGGGACTAGAAGCAAAAGTAATAAAGACGAAGTAGACAAACTCTATAAAGTTGCTTTAACAGATAAAAAATCTAAATCTAAACTTATATCGTCTACTTCCGGTACAGTACATACATCCACTCCGATAAGGACTCCTAAAGACATATCTAAGCAAATTGACTTTTCTTTAAACAGTACTCTAACTGAGGGAAATCTTAGCGATAACACTTTAATTGCCGATTCGCCCGAGCCAGATTCCGACGGTTCCGTTGATATAACGATTCAAAAATTTACTGCGCCTACTAATATTATTAATAAATTTGAAAACGATTCTGAAATCTTTGAAACAATGGCTTTACAAAATCCTTTTGCTACATTGAAATATGCGGTCGAAGCTGTTCCTTTTTTCGACGGTAAAAACATTCCGATTAGTTATTTTATCGAAGGATGCGAAGAAGCAAAATCCATGCTTCCTAAAGAAGCCGAAGCGCAATTTACAAAAATCATAAGAACTAGAATAGTCGGCGAAGCACGACGAACCATTCAAGATCAAGATTTCGATTCAGTATCGCGATTAACCGAATTTTTGAAGAAAATTTACGGTCCTTCAAAGAATGCTTATCAACTACAAGGAGAGCTTGGATGCGTATATCAAATGAAAGAAGAAGATGTAGTTACTTACGCAAATCGAGTAAAAATTTTAGGAAAACAAATCTTAGAAGCAATGCGAAGCTCAGGTCACGCCTTGCCCGATCAAAACATAAAGACTTCCCTAGAAAAGGATATGTGTAAATGCTTTATCAGAGGTTTAAAACCCGAAATAGAACAACGAATCGCGAGAAATCTAGACGTACAAGACACCGTAGCTGACGCGCTAAGAATAGAAAGAGAGCTTCGAGTGATGACAGATTTACGGCAGGGACAAAGCATCGATTCAGGTCAAAATCAACACACAACTCGGTCAAAAGAAACCTGTCAAATCTGTTATAAAGAAGGACATACGGCGAATAACTGTAGGAAGCTTAATCACAATCAGTTTACTCCGCAACTTAATTTAGGAACCGACATCCTAATTTGTCAAATTTGTAAAAAACGCGGGCATAGCGCGGATAAATGTCGTCTACGCGACCCTCGATCTCGTCAAACAATAAATGTAATTCAAGAGAGAAATAGTACTTGCCAACTATGCTCTAAAATAGGCCACAATGCGAAATCATGTCGACAGAATATTACTAACCAACAACCTACTAAAACATCTGTGATTTGCCAGTGGTGCGACAAATCCGGTCATTCAGCTAACAATTGCTGGAAAAAACAAAACGAACAGCGTAATTTAGGAAATAACTTTAAGGTTGTTTGTCAAGTTTGCAATAATTTCGGTCATATCGCCAAAAATTGTCGCTCTAAAGTAAATCAAGCGTCAACATCCAATAACAATTTATTCTGCCGATATTGTAAGGAGCAAGGCCATCTTCTCGACAACTGTCAGGTACGAAGTGCGAGTAATAACCGCCGAAAAGAAAAGGAACAGGGAAACTACAACGGACCTTCGACGTCGGGTGTGCAATCGGGGTCCGAACGGACTACACACCCATCCACACAGCGGGAAGCCAAATAGACAAACAAAAAGCCGAGATAAGACCTGTAACAGTGAGCCTTACTAAACATAGTCGCGTGCCTACTGTTCAGGTCAATATTGATAAAGTAGATAACCATATAACTCTTATGCTAGATACAGGATCCGGACCGAATATACTCAAGGAAAATTTTATCCCTAAAGATATTAATATTAATTATACCAACATTTTAAAACTAAACGGTATAAATAATTATCCTGTTTACACTCTAGGTGAAATCACGCTGACTCTTTTCGAATTACCCGTATCTTTTCACATCGTATCTAGCGACTTTCCGATCCCACAATCAGGAATACTGGGAAACGATTTTTTCAAGCAAACTTCTTCGAAAATAGATTACGCCCAGGGACATCTAAACGTCTCTGGAATTAACGTGCCCTTTTTCTCTCCGGAAACCATCGTAGTATCTCCAAGATCAGAATCATCATTTTACGTAAGAATAGGAAATCCTGAAGTAAAAATGGGATATATACCAAAATTAAAAGTAGAGCATGGGCTTTATTTAGGAGATACTATTGTGGAAAACAACTCGGGAAAAGCGCACTTAAACATCATAAGCACTTTAGACGAAGAAGTGGAAGTTCGTGTACCAACCCTGCGTTTAAAACCATTAAGCGAATTATTCGACGACCACGAATCAGACATCGAGGCGTTTGATAATCAAAAAGGAGAAACACCAATTATACTAGAAGAATCTGTAGGCATCGATGGAACCAACGTTAATGAAGAATACCGCGAATGCGATATCATTAACAAAATTCAAGAGGAAGACGAAGACGAAATATTCGAGAACGAGGAAAATAAAACTGAAAATAAAAATAAAATTAAAATTAAGAGAGGAAATAAAAATTATTCAAATAAAAATATAAATAATCCAAAATTCCTTGGAGAGGGAAGTTACCAAACCTCTCCTGAAAATATAAATAATTCCAAAATCCTTGGAGAGGGAAGTTACCCAACCCCTCCTGAAAATTTAAATAATCCAAAAACCCTTGGAGGGGGAAATTACCACACCCCTCCTGAAGGGGATAATTCTAGAATTTCGGAGGGAAGTTTCCAAACCTCGTCAGGAAATTCTAGCTCCGTTGATTGCGAGGAGGGAAGTTACCAAACCTCACTAAGCAATTCGACACAATCATATTCCAAAAATCCAAAAGGGAGAAGTCTCCTATCCTCCCTAGATATCAAATTTCCAAAAATCGGATTATCCACAAAAGTTAAGGATAATAAACAAAACACCTCTCATATTACTATGGAAGACCTCCTTAAAGAGGCCCAAAGATATAATCTAAACATTGAAAATTTAAATATTAAAAAATCCAGAAGCATACCGTCTTCAAAAATTTCAACATCCTCGCTAAACAAGTCTCAAGAAATTATAGACAAATTTCTGCGGAAGCGAAAATCAAAAAACAAAGAAAAACAACGAATTGACGTTGCAAACTTCGATTTACATAACTGTTTAGTAGTATCCGAAGAAACGAAAGAAAATCGATTTACTAAAATCATGGAATTATTACGATTGGAACATTTAAATAAAAAGGAACAGGAAAATATAATAAAATTAATAACAAATAGTCAAGACAGATTTCATATTCCCGGAGAAAATTTAACCGCAACTCATGTATTACAACACCAAATATCGACTACAGATGACCAACCAATTAACACTCGTCAGTATAGATTTCCACAAATACATAAGGAAGAAATAAACAAGCAGGTAGAAGAACTGTTAGAAGGAGGCATAGTAAAGCAATCACAATCACCTTACAACACGCCCATATGGATCGTACCAAAGAAGGAAGACTCGAAAGGAAACAAGCGTTGGAGAATGGTCCTTGATTTTCGAGCTTTAAACGACAAAACCATTGGAGATGCTTATCCACTGCCTAATATCGTAGATATATTAGATCAATTAGGAGGAGCTCAATACTTCTCAGTGTGTGATTTAGCATCTGGATTTCACCAAATAAAAATGGATCCTGCGGACGGTCACAAAACGGCTTTTACCACTCCTTTCGGTCATTACGAATTCGATCGCATGCCTTTCGGGTTAAAAAACGCTCCTGCTACCTTCCAACGCCTAATGGACCTAGTATTAACAGGATTACAAGGCGAAGAATTATTCGTTTACATGGACGATATTGTTATTTACGCTACCTCCTTAGAAGAACACGAACGAAAATACAATGCACTAATAGAACGACTTCGTCAAGCTAACCTAAAACTACAGCCAGATAAATGTGAATTTTTAAAAACCGAAGTGACATATTTAGGACATGTAATCGGTAGAGATGGAGTGAAACCAGATCCGAAAAAATTAGAAGCAGTACAACAATTCCCACGACCCAAGACACCTAAGAATATTAAACAATTTTTAGGCCTTGCCGGATATTACAGAAGATTTATACCAAATTTTTCTAAATTAGCGAAACCACTGACTACTTTATTAAAGAACGATGTTCGCTTCGAGTGGACAACCGCACAAGAAGAGTCATTCGAAATCTTAAAACAAAAATTATGCGAAGAACCAGTGTTACAATATCCTGATTTTTCCAAACCATTTATATTAACCACTGACGCTTCCGGAATAGCCGTAGGAGGAATACTTTCACAAGGTGAAATAAACAAGGACCAACCTATTGCATACGCTTCTAGAACTCTCACAGATAACGAACTAAAATACGACACATACGAAAAGGAAGCATTAGCTATAGTATATTGCGTCAAACATTTCCGACCATATTTGTATGGAAGAAGGTTTACCTTAGTTACCGATCATAAACCCTTAATGTGGTTCAAAAACGCTCAAGATGCAAATATGCGAATACTTCGTTGGAGATTAAAATTAGCCGAATACGATTATGACGTCGTATACAAAGCCGGAAAAACTAACGTAAACGCGGACGCTCTGTCAAGAAACCCGATAAACCTTGAAGAAATTGATTGTAAAATAATAAAGGAACAAAGATTTTTTAATCCAGACAACCCTGAAGACGCAGAATTAATTTCGAAAATGTTAGAAGAATCCGATAGCGAAGAGGAAGAGCAAGAAGACGACGACTTTCATTTACACCTTTCGGACACCGAAGAACTCGAAGATATAATACCTGAAAATAATTCTTGCAAAAATGAAACCGATATTTTATCACCTACTCCGGAAGAATTGAATAAACCTTCTGAACCACGAATTGCAGTAAAAGCTTTAATACAGGATCGCCCCAAACAAGATAGAATGCAGACAAGAAGTCAAACAGCAAGAAGAGATATTAAAGAACTTCACAATAGCAACATCGAAGAAATTGAAGAAACAAATGAAGCACCAGACAGGGATTTCGACACCGAGGAAGAAAACGAGAAGGAAAAAGAAGAAGAGGACGAGAAAGAAGAGGAAGAGGAAGACATTATCAATAAAAACTTGAAATCAAGAAAAATAAAACCTACAATTATCGAAAATAAACTAATTAAAAGCAATATTATAGATTCTCGTGAATTATTGTTTTTACGAAAAGACAACGTAGCATATTTTGTCGATATTCAGGGAAAACCTTTAGATTCCGGTTCACAAAAACTTTTCGAACGAAACGAACTTCCGAACTTGGGATCTCTCGTCTTAGGTAAAGCTAAAGCCATAAAATATAAAAACCATTATCATGTGGCCTTACCCATCAGTGAAGAAGAACGGGAAGGCCCCACAGTAACTCTCAACCATATCGTTAAAACTATAAAAGATTTACGACGCATAACTGAAAACCTGAAACTAGAAACATTAAGCATCGCGAAAACCGAAATCATTAATAATGTTCCCTGGAATAATATCAAATCACAGCTGCAACTAATATTTATTAATGCCGCTACTAAATTAATCATTTGCAATGGACAAATTAAATATCCATCAAAAGACTTACGCCCTGTTATAATCGGTGAAATGCATTGTTTACCAACAGGAGGACATCGAGGAGTAACAAAAACATATAACAGAATAAGACATAATTATTATTGGGAAAATTTAAAATCAGATGTTCAAAAACATATACAACAATGCTTACAGTGTCAATTAAAAAAACTTGTTCGAGTTAAAACAAAACAACCTATGATAATCACAGATACACCTGGATCTTCTTTTGATAAGGTAGCCATGGATATCGTAGGCCCGTTACCTAAAACTGAGAGAGGCAACGAGTACATTTTAACATTACAAGATCAATTAACTAAATTCTGCATGGGAATACCGTTACCAGATCAAACCTCCGAAACCATCGCAGAAGCTTTCGTGGACCGCTTTATCTGCGTGCTCGGAGCACCGAAAGCAATATTAACAGATCAAGGAAGAAATTTCATTAGTGACTTAATGAAGAAGGTCTCTAAATTATTTAAAATTCGAAAATTCCGCACAACAGCTTTTCACCCTCAATCAAACGGATCATTAGAAAGATCACATCACGCATTAGGCGAATATCTAAAACAATACGCAAACGAACAAAAACAGTGGGATAGATGGATCGGTCTCGCTATGTTTAATTACAACACCAGTGTACATGAAGCTACTAAACATACTCCTTACGAACTAGTTTTTGGAAAAATAGCACGAGTTCCATCGAATGAGCTCCTTCCCCCCGAAGATAAATTAGCAAGTTACGAAGAATATCTAATAAATCTTGTTACTCAACTTCACACAATTCAAAATAACGCACGCGAAAATGTAGTAACAGCAAAAGTTAAGTCGAAAAAATATTACGATAAAAAATTAAATCCTCAAACCTTCAGACCCGGAGATCAGGTATTTCTGTTAAAAGGACCAAAACCAGGTAAATTCGGAGACCAATATACCGGACCTCACGAGATCCTAGAAATCCTAAACAAAAACAACGTAAAAATCAAAATAAAGAAGAATAGCCGCATCGTACATCCTAACCGCCTACGCATCTCTTATATCAAACCGATAACCAACAACTAAGCAACTAACAAATAAACAATATAACAACTAACTAATAAACTTTCAGATGGATTCCAAAATCAGAAGATTAGCCTTGATAACAATTATTCTAACAACGATCCAGCACCAAACACTCGGACTAATAGGGTACGACTGCGGATCATCCGCAGCAAACTTAACGACCTTATCCTTACTAACCATCGAAGAATGCGATATACCACGAAAAGAAATAAAACCCGACCAAGTTTATGTACAATTATTGCAAATAAATGAATTTGAAGCTGTGCAGGTAATACAATGTAAAATCGAAATCGACCGATTGATAAAAAGATGCGGAATGTTTTCCCACACCATGGATGTACTTAACGGAAAATACTCTTACATAGAAGAAATAACTCGCGAAATCTGCAAACGAATGCATGAAGAAGGCACCTACCGTCTAGGAAACACTCACATAACCGGATTAAAATCAAACCACACTACATCACGCCCGATAACATTAGCCGGCGTGATCGACAGCGACGGCACCTGTTACGGAGGAGCATACTCTGATCCTTATGGAACTTGGTCAGACGTTATCGTGATCGGAACCGTGAGAATCACACTACAAGATTATACAGCTGACGTACGAATAAATACTAACAAAGTACAACTCAGATCCGGTGTAAGTTGCGAATTCAGCTCTACTCACTGCGTAGACATAGAAGGAGGAGATACCTACTGGAATACAGTACCTGTCGGCCCCTGCAAATTCAATAATTACGGCATATTATATGAAGGATATGCTTATAAAATTATCGACGACGAACAACATCAAACAGTTTATTCGCTTACCACACAAGATGCAATATTTGCGCTGACCAGCAAAGGCAAACAAGAAGTCTGTGGATACTCACTCATACGAACAGAACATCCTAAATTAATGATTTTTGAAACAGTACTTGGTACGGTAATCTTCAAAAAACAATCTCGCATTTCAAACCTCGATATCTTTACATACATGAATTCCAAATTCGTTTATGTAGAAAAACACATCCGCACGCAAATTAGTCAGCTTTATCACGACATTCTGTTACAACAATGTAATTTAGAACAACGCATGTTACAAAATGCTTTAGCCATAGCCACGCAATCCCCCGATATTTTCGCCTATCATTTAATGAAAGGCCCTGGCTACATGGCTCTACAAGCCGGAGAAGTAATTCATATAATAAAATGTGTACCTGTCGAAGTCACACTCGCCCAAACAGATCGCTGCTATAACCAATTACCCGTACTCCGAGAAAATTTAACCTACTATTTAACTCCACAAACTCACATATTATTACGTCAAGGAACGCAAACCACGTGTAACACACTAGCACCTGCCATGTACTTATTGGGAGACGAATGGTATAAATTTATGCCAAGACCAGTAGACACAATACCACCTGCGACGAAAACGAAGCCAACTCAACGGCCGTTTACCCCCTCCTTCCTACAACGGAAAATACTACCTACACACTTGAACTTAAGGAAGAAAAATTTTAAGAGCATACCGCTATACAACTATTTTTTTTCTCGCATACAACTATACGACCATTTTTCTTTCTTCGCATACCGCTATACGACTTTTTTTTTCACTACCTACTTATCTCCGTTATACCTCGAAAACAACTCGAGATACCACCTTTATTTTATTTTTTCTCCCTCTCTCTCTCCATACAAGAGAGAGAAAAATAACACTTTATTATCATAAACAACTCTAATTCTCAGACAGAAAAATGGAAATCCAATACATCAACACAGATCAACTGACCCGCAGTCGCCTCGAGGTAAAGATAGTAAGAGCTAAATCACCACTCCTCTTCTGGGTCCAACTCAAAAACAGCGAGAGGGATCTACAAGAATTAGAAGAGGAACTGAACCTCCGAATGTACAGACGGGCCACATATTTACACATATGGCCCGAACAAATGAAAGAAGGAATGGACGTCGCGGTGCAGAGTAATAAATCCTGGCGACGAGGATTCATCAACAAAATGAACAAAAACACATGGATGGTCCAAGTCTCATTGGGAGACTGGGGACGAGTAATATGGCGCAAAATGAGCGAAGTCTATCTCCTAGAAGATAGATTTCGAGAACTACCGTGGCAAACCATAGTCTGCGGCCTCGCTTATACCGGCCCCGCATTGGATTCTACCATTTGGCCGACGGAAACACGAGAACTTTGCCGTCTTCTCCTTGAAGAACATAAGGGGTGGATAAATATAGTTCACCCTTTAAGAGATGGAGCCGCACTTGTAAAACTATGCATGCAAACACAGACCACAGAAAACACCTCGTACAACTTTCGAGATGCACTCATCCGATTAGGCCACGCCCGATTAGCAGATAAGGTCACGGTAGACACGTATCCAGCTGTTTAGTAACAATAATAATAACGGATATAAGAATAATAATAATAAATAATATAAAAATATATATATATAAAAAAAAAATAATAATAATAAAAAAAATATATATAAGAGTTTATTTTTCTTTACACATATGCATGTATTCACATAGTAGTTGTGCTTCATATTATGCACATATATATATATATATTCATATATACTTATTACTTTTATATTACTTGTGTATTCCATTCAACCTATCCTTTATATCTTTAACGTATTATGTACTAATCTTTGATTTCTTTTAAGGAACACATATACACACTCTCATACACACGTTATGCGTAACCTTTATTTTTTTTCTTATTGCATTCCTAACGAACAAAAGTGGAACCATTTTTTTCTTTTACTTTACATCATTTATATCAAATAAATACTACCTAATCATCGGCTACGATACATCAATGCCAATTACCACCACCTCCAGCGGACCTCCGAGATTTGTCAATATTTGATAGAACTCCGATATACTTATCACGCTATAAAGGAGAAAAATCAATATTTATCCCAGCATGATTACCCAAAAATACTATACCGAAAACAGGCAAGAATATGGAATAATACCACTTCATAAACTTGACCTATGGAACTCTGCCGATCAACAAATCGCACAACGTGCGATACAGCAAAAAAAATATAATACACCAAACCTGCAAGGGAACGCTGAAAACAACCGTACGCCGACCTAGAGTATCTGGCCGACGGATGAACCTTGCCTGTGGTTATCAGACGGGCGGAGGAACAACTACACACCTGGTATCTTATCGTTGACGAAGGTCAGGTAGTTACATTTGCTCTTAAACTTAATCACAAATTTCGTTTTCCTCTTCTCTCATAAAAAGAAGTAATAGAAAAAGGCTCCACGCACACACACACACATATACTATAATAATAGTAATAGCAACGATAATATTAATGAAAATAAAAAAAAAATATATAATAATAATCATAATAATAATAATAATAATAATAATAATAAAAACAATCTGTAAGAGAAAGACGAAAGAATAAGGAAGGGGTTTTGGAGGTCGCCTTTTCTTTCCTCCTTTTCAAAAAAAGAAATTTTTTTTTTTTGTAACCCAAGGAACCACATTTAACACATAAAAAGAGTACACATACATGAAAATAATAATACTAATAAATACACATATAGTTAAATGTGATTCCTCCCAACAGTATCTTTGTGGCAAGAAAAGAATCGAAATATTTCCATTTTCTAAATTCTTTTGCAAATGTTGTGTTTTTACACCCCCAACATTTGTCTAAGGTGGGGGGTGTTACGTCCTGTGGACTCCACGATTCTTTTCTTTCCTAACTCGAGCAAACACACGTTTTGTTTCTTTAATTTCGAAACATCGTTTGTCGCAATAAATCATAATAAGGAAAGGGACGGATCTGAAAAACAACTTGCCTCACCTTTCTAATAAAGATTAACCGACGTTAGAAATTAAGAAATCTAAGCAAATAATAACTGACGAACATACGCAACCATTAGACAAAGATCCGAAAAACATCTTGCATCACGCGCCTGACAAAGGCAAGCCGACAGACAAAACAAAGAAATTAGATGAGCATCCGATGCAATAGAAGTAAACAACCAGTTAATCCCCGCGAACTCTGTACTAAAGTAAGAGTTGCCCAACCGATCAAAGGTAACATTGAATCAATATCACCGATAAATTATAAGACTCTTTATTTTAGAGGACGTCCTCTGACTCACTACATTATCACAAATTATCCCACGGAAGGGGTAAGTAAGAACAGAATATAAACCGACGATTTTTTCACCTAAAACCACTAGTGTAACATCTATCGAACTCACTAACTATCATTGTAAAACGTTACCGTTAAGAAAATATATATATATATCAAAATTCTTGAAGTGCGAAATACGCGAGTTATAAACTCAAGAGCAGTGCTCACGAACTGACCGGGCGGAAACGACACGGACCACGTCCACCTGAGCCAATTGCATATAAATCTTGTCAGCAAGTAGTAAGTGATTTATAATTTCGATCTATACTCTATAAATTCAAACAATACTTGGGTCTTAAAAGAAATAAATATTATCCACCATAAATTAAATCAAAACTTGATTCAATCTGAATTCAGTTGATCATTAAATTTAACTCTCTTTTGAAATCTCCATCCTCCATCCGTGACCTTCCTTTATTTTAATAAATCATTCCGGATTCATTGCTTTTGCAGCATTGGATTCGCGATTTTCCAAAAGTCATTCCGGATTCATTGCTTTCGCAGCATTGGATTCGAGATTCTCCAAAAGTCATTCCGGATTCATTGCTTCGCAGCATTGGATTCGCGATTTTCCAAAAGTCCTTCCGGATTCATTGCTTTCGCAGCATTGGATCTGCGATTTTTCTGAAAGTCATTTCGGATTCGTTGCTTTCACAGCATCGGATTCGTGACTTTTCCCAAATAGTCACTCCGGATTCGTTGCTTTCGCAGCATTGGATCCGTGACTTTTCTCAACGGTCAGTCTGGATTCACCGCCCTCGCAGGTTTGGATCCGCGACCTTTTTTCCTCACTAATCTCTCCTCATTTTATCACTCTCATCAAAAAAAAGGAGACACACACATATATATAAATTCAATATTATAACTCTTTACACACATATATATATATATATATATATATATATATATATATATATATTCAATTTCGAGTAAATTAAACCCAAGAATTGTTTCTCGACCAATTGCGATTCCTTTTTTTTTTCTCTACCATTTTTATTGTTCTCTCAGTGGAGAACACCTGTAAACGAAGATCGCGAACGGCTATCAAACATAAGCGGAACCGTCGCAACAAACAAATTAGGAAACGATTGGGTCGGGCACTAGCGGAATATATTAAGTCATCTGCGTTAAATAATAATTTAGATAACAATAACAGCGACACACGTAGCGACATATCCAATCTCTCCGGTCCCAGTTATTCTCCAGTTCCCCTCACAGACCCCCCTTGTTCTTTCCCAGAACAAATCAGTTCCCCTCCAAGATCCCCGTCTCCCGTTTCGACCGTCATCCTCGGGGATTCCCCCTTCTCCTCCCCTCGTCGTCCTGAGTCCCGTCTCGAGGAAGAACTCCACGACCTCGAAACAAGAGAGAGATTCTCGGAACGGGAATCGAGCGATCCTGAATTGATCGAAATCAATGACGAATCGTCCGATTCAGAGACCGAGTCCTCCCTGCCCGAGAAGGAACTGAGCGACCACCAGTTTCGCGACTGGCTGCTATCTCAGTTCCCTCCCCTCGAGCTTCCTCTACCTGAGGGAATATTTTGCGTAGGGCCTGACGAAGTAGATCACGAGGAACTACGCAAAACATTAATAGAAAGTCCTCCAGATACACTTATCCCGTGGTTTATCCCCGGCCGCCGCCATCCTATCGGAGTCCCTATCCAAATCCTTTGGAGGAAATATCCCCCCTCCACAGTTTCCTTGGAAGAGATCCGATAACTCTTTACACACTACTCACATTTTGATTTTATTTCTTTTCTCTCCTATTCAGCATTGTACGAAACCAATCGGAACTAAAAATTTAGACTTTAGAATCTCCCTCACTATATTCCGATTGACGACCTCCGAATTCATGTAACACCCGCGCGATCAAACAATTACATACACACACACACTCACACTCTAATATATATATGTATTTATAAGAATTCCTCTTTCTTTATTATATTTATTTTTATATGAATAAACTAAACTTTTAATCAACTAATCTTATAATCATTTCTTAACCCGTTCGCACTTCCATTCTCTCCGAAATCGCACAGGTCCCGTCCCGGGTAATAAGGATTCATTTCCTTTACCGAAAAGGGACCACCGAACGAACGGGCCTGCCGACAGCGTAAAAGCGACCTTTTCGGTCGTTGACCTGTTCAGGCCCTTGGGTAAGATCGTTCGACTCGAGAGCACGCGCCATACGGCGTTTGCTCAGAGATTACGTAGATTACGTCCTTCCATTGACTCTCCCTTCCACGAGTCTGGACGTAACATTAGTTATACATTAAAACATTTATTACATCGAAATAAAACATAGAAATTAGTCAGAGACATTTGTTGTGTACATCGAAATAAGATAAAAATCTAAAATATATACAGGGTGTCCCAGCTAACTTGACCACCTTGAATATCTCGCTTATTTTTAATGATAGAAAGAAATGTTATAGACAAGAATTGTTTGTTGTCAGGGGGCGAATACTGTCCCGTACAAAAAATTTTTTTCAAGGTCATACTTTTTGAGATTTCAAGGTCATCGATATTTTTTTAAATGGGACTAGATATTTTTTTTATCATGGCGTGATAGTAGAGGTGAAGACCTTTCCAACGACCTATTATACAATGACCTTTACGTGACCTTGAGTATGGTAAATCAAAAAATTGGAAATTTTATAAATGATGGAATCATGTCAATTTTCTCAATAGAATCATGTCAATTTACTCTGCTACACTCAAAAATGCCATCCTTCCACAAAAATAACGAAAGCTCTCACAATTACTGAGGAAAAGTGATCACGATGAATTTCTCAATCGAACTGATAGTAGTACATGAAATTGGAAGCCTACCAGCGTGTGCAAATTGAAACTGTTCGTCATTGAGAATATAAGAAACTTATTTAGCCTCGGCTAATGTTAGTAAATAAGTTTCTTGTATCTTGTATCCATTCAACGGAATGGTTCGAAGAGGAGGAATGTTATAAAATGTTAGTAAATAAGTTTCTTGTATTCTCAATGACAAACAGTTTCAATTTGCAAACGCTGGTAGGCTTCCAATTTCATGTACTACTATCAGTTCGATTGAGAAATTCATCGTGAGCAATTTTCCTCAGTAATTGTGAGAGCTTTCGTTATTTTTGTGGAAAAATGGCATTTTTGAGTGTAGCAGAGAAAACATCATTTTGAGCATTTGTTGAAATAAATTTTTTCTATTAAACTTTTTATCGTAAGTATTCCATCATTTATAACATTTCCAATTATTTTTTTATTTTCCATGCTCAAGGTCACGTGAAGGTCATTGTATAATAGTCGTTGGAAAGGTCTTCACCTCTACTATCACGCCATAATAAAAAAAATATCTAGTCCCATTTAAAAAAATATCGATGACCTTGAGATCTCAAAAAGTATGACCTTGAAAAAAATTTTTTGTACGGGACAGTATTCGCCCCCCGACAACAAACAATTCTTGTCTATAACATTTCTTTCTATCATTAAAAATAAGCGAGATATTCAAGGTGGTCAAGTTAGATGGGACACCCTGTATATATCTCTACGTCTTAAACAGAAAATCAACACACGACAATGTAACATTAATGTAAATTTCTCGATTCTACATATAAATCACACTTAACAGTTAATTACATTAATTGCAGTTGATTTTTATTCTATAACACTAGAAGATAAACATGCTTTTGCTACATAAAAGTTTATGTAAAAAAATTCCATTATTTTTGCGTCTTGTAAACAAACCCACTACACAATGGATGACAATATAAAAATAATTCCTTGTTAAAGAATTAAGTTATGACATTGCAGTTAACCGCTGTTTAACTGCTGATGTCTGCTCTACAATAAAATTTTTTTGCGTACATTGCAGATTTACATGGCGGTTTCATCATGCATATTGTTTCTGCGGCGGATTTTCTGCCAGAGATTGATCCTTTCTCGTAGACGAGTCATTCTTGACCTAATGGTGCGGGTGTTTGAGTCTGTAAAAACTTCTGTCTGTCGAGCTCTTGGAGGCACATTGTAATTTTGATAGCCGAATCGCGTCAACAACAACTTCATGATTCTTTTCTTACACACGAATATGATGAAAATACCGATGTTCTGCACCATATCCGTCAAATACGCACTATAGAAGATATACCAAGAGCTTGATGTATAAGGATATATCCACGATACTATTCCTATAAAAGCTGATATTCCTATCACAATAAACATCATGATAAACCACTTTTGGAAAAGATTGAACCTGCAAGTTATATAATTTTTATATTTTCTGAAACTATGAGCACTAATTGTGACGATTATGCTATAAACAAAAACATTCCAAGTAATTAATACTTTATATACATATATATATACTTGTATGTATATATATATATATATATATATATATATATATATATATATATATATATATATGATATGGTACCCCGTTGCAAGGCGAGTTCAAAGAGATGTTTGTCAGTACTGGCTTTCACGTGGTGTATTTTGGATAACGCTAAAGAAGTTTGATACTTTGTAATTAAAAAAATGACTTAAATCCACTTTAAGGTCATAACATATAGAATATTTAAATTCGCCTTGGAATAAAGCAGAACCATTTCATGAAGTTTCAAATACCATATGTCATTTTAAAAAAATTGTGTTGGATAAACGTAAATTGAAAAATGAAACAATTCGGTGACGTCATATTTAGCCTCTTCTACATATGTATATTCTACAACTTTAATCTAAACAATTTTTTCTTAACACTAACTTTACACAAGTGATTATAGTATATTATGTTATTTAAAACCTCCTCTACACACACACGCGCGCGCGCGCGCGTGTGAGTGTGTGTGTCTATTATTATTATATAGTGCCTTTTTTAACAATGTGTTTACTTTTTTTCTTCCTTTTTCTCTTTTTCTTTTTTCTTCTTCCTTTTTCTTTCAGTTATATATAATATAAATAATCTCTATAGATAATCTCTACAGATAATCTTTTAAAAAATAAATTGAATATAACAGGCTAAATGAGAGCCAAGCGCTGTAAGAGGTGCGCAATAATTCCTTTTTTCTTTTTGGTTATTGTATAAAAAACCTTTATTAAGAACGTACGTTGCGGTCCTCCTTTCGGACCATCATCAGCGATGTCAATAATTAACTGTCAATAAACAGAGAAATGATATGAAATACTGATACAAAAAATATATTATACAAAATAGTCATCGACAATTAAAATTTAGTGAAGCGTGGATAATTAATTCTTTTATCGGCGTTTGTATTGCGGAATATAATTATTCATGAAAATTGATTTACGTACAAGAAGTGTTCGTGTGTTCGCTTATCCGTGGTCATCGCAGACCTCACCATCTATTAAACGAAATAATTCCTCTCCCGGTTCCAGTCGTGAAGGAAAAATTGCCGTGGGTCTTACGGGTTGTAAACATTTTGACTGTAACTTTGTATGAAAAATTAATTGCTCGGTTTGCGGCTTCGTTTGAATGTTAATTAAATCGATATATTACTGGAGAGGTGTCTTACTTCGTCGAGCGATGACAGGACCGTGAGCCATGGGAGACGATACACAACTGTCGGTTAATATACGTCAAAATTTAGTCGTCGCGTGGCATTGTGCGTGTGTGTATAAACAATGTGGATTTCGAGTTGATTACGCTAACGATCAAATGACGTAATCTGGCGCGCGATAATTTTAAATTTTTGACATTCTCTCCACTGTCGTGAGGTAAGCCAGATGCAGACTCTCGGTGTCGGTTTGTAGATTGAGGCTGTTTTTTTGCCTCTTTATAAATATCATCTCCGACATCAAACGTTTTCTATATGTATTCTCCTCATCCAAGATTTCCACCTTCTCCCATGCGAATTCGTGACCATTTAGCCTGTGATCCGTGATGACAGAGTGTTGTGAAGTTCTTTTATTAATGTGATTGCGATGCTCTGTGATGCGAGTTTTTAATAGCCTGCCTGTTTGATCTGCCTGTTTGAATCCGGATTTGATTTTCACAAGAGCAGACAAGGGCAACGTAACCGTAGCACTTGATAAAACAGATTACATGTATAAAATGAATGCTCTTCTAAATGACAAGAATACATATTCGATGTCAACAAGGATCCTACAAGAAAACTCATTAGAAATCTCCACGAGATGCTCGTGAGGTGGAAGAAACGTGATTATATCACAGATAATAATTATAAAAGACTCAACTGTACAGACGGTGTATTACCGAGAGCTTATGGTGTGCCAAAAATTCACAAGCCGGGCTGCCCTCTCCGTATCATCGTATCATCAAAAAATAGCCCGTTGTATGAAATAGCCACTTTTTTACACAACGTTATAAACAACTCCATACCAACAGCTAACAGCAGAATCGACAACAGCTTCCAACTCGTTGATAAATTAAAAAACAAGCATTTTCCGGACAACCACAAGCTGCTATCATTAGACGTGGTTTCACTGTTCACCAACGTACCGACAGATTTAGCTTTGGAGAGCGTAACAAAAAGATGGAGCTTCATCGAGGAAAAGTGCACCATACCACGAGACGAGTTCCTATCGGCAGTCCGATTTGTCTTAGTTTATACCTATTTCACTTTCGATAACGTCTGCTATCAACAGACGTTCGGCACACCTATGGGCTCCCCGCTCTCTCCAGTCATCGCCGACATCACTCTACAAGATTTGGAGACGAGGGCGTTTGAGATTCTCCCAGTAAACCTCCCATTTTTTTATAGATACGTGGATGACATTCTATTGGCCGCGCCTTCCTCCATGTGTAGCAATATATTACATACTTTTAATTCATTACATAAACGACTACAGTTCACCATGGAGGAGGGTGAGGACAGCCAAATTAATTTCCTGGATGTCACTCTAATTATCAGAAACAACGTAATTAACTTTGATTGGTACCATAAACCAACGTTTTCAGGGAGATATTTACATTTCGAGTCTCGACACCCTCTCTGCCACAAAAAAAGGCACCGTCATCGGCCTCATAAATAGAGCATTTCGTCTTTCACATTCAGATTTCAACCAAAAAAATCTGGAATTCGTAATTAACACGACACTCAATAATGGCTACCTGTTAAAATTCACATTCGAGACTTTACATGAAAGACTCAAAAAATTAACTTCATTACAGAATAAGAACAACGAAAACTCGGGCATTACGAATTCCATTGACACAAATAACTTGATTAACTTGAATTTCTTCAACATCCCGTACATACCGACAATTTCGGAGCAATTTAGACCTGTGATTCGCGATCTACAAACAAAACTGTCCTATACTAGCATAAATAAACTAAGGAAGTACATTCGCGTACAAAAAGATTCCTTGCCAAAAGAATTACACAACAACCTAGTATATAAAATATCATGCAAAGATTGTGATGCCTCGTACGTAGGCCAAACAGGCAGGCTATTAAAAACTCGCATCACAGAGCATCGCAATCACATTAATAAAAGAACTTCACAATACTCTGTCATCACGGATCACAGGCTAAATGGTCACGAATTCGCATGGGAGAAGGTGGAAATCTTGGATGAGGAGAATACATATAGAAAACGTTTGATGTCGGAGATGATATTTATAAAGAGGCAAAAAAACAGCCTCAATCTACAAACCGACACCGAGAGTCTGCATCTGGCTTACCTCACGACAGTGGAGAGAATGTCAAAAATTTAAAATTATCGCGCGCCAGATTACGTCATTTGATCGTTAGCGTAATCAACTCGAAATCCACATTGTTTATACACACACGCACAATGCCACGCGACGACTAAATTTTGACATATGTTAACCGACAGTTGTGTATCGTCTCCCATGGCTCACGGTCCTGTCATCGCTCGACGAAGTAAGACACCTCTCCAGTAATATATCGATTTAATTAACATTCAAACGAAGCCGCAAACCGAGCAATTAATTTTTCATACAAAGTTACAGTCAAAATGTTTACAACCCGTAAGACCCACGGCAATTTTTCCTTCACGACTGGAACCGGGAGAGGAATTATTTCGTTTAATAGATGGTGAAGTCTGCGATGACCACGGATAAGCGAACACACAAACACTTCTTGTACGTAAATCAATTTTCATGAATAATTATATTCCGCAACACAAACGCCGATAAAAAAATTAATTATCCACGCTTCACTAAATTTTAATTGTCGATGACTATTTTGTATAATATATTTTTTGTATCAGTATTTCATATCATTTCTCTGTTTATTGACAGTTAATTATTGACATCGCTGATGATGGTCCGAAAGGAGGACCGAAACGTACGTTCTTAATAAAGGTTTTTTCATACAATAACCAAAAAGAAAAAAGGAATTATTGCGCACCTCTTACAGCGCTTGGCTCTCATTTAGCCCGTTATATTCAATTTATTTTATAACAGAGCCTATTACTTATATTTTAAAAAATATATCATTAAAAATATATAAAATATATCTTTTAAAAAATATGATCTCATTCCAATCGTGGATATGTTTCATCGAAAATTTCTACAGTTTTTGAAAGAATGAAAAAAAAAATAATAAGAATAAATCAAAATAATAGCACCTATTCCATAAAGATACAGAAAAACATATAAAAATTTTTTTATTCTCTCTCTCTCTCTCTCTCTCTCTCTCTCTCTCTCTCTCTCTCTCTCTCTCTCTCTCTCTTGCTGTATTTCCCTTTTTTTTCTCTCTTTAAAATTGAAAAAAAGTTGCCTTATTATTTTTTTGAAGTTTAATTTAATTAATTTGATTAATGTTATTTATACAAGTATGTCTAGAAACATCAAATTATCGTAAATTTTTGTAAACAGTTATAATTATTACAAATTCACACATTTAACATATATATATATATATAAATGATCATTCCCTCCTTGCATCAAAAATAAAAGAACGATCGAATTTATGATGCCGTAGGAAAATGATTATAGTGCGGTATATATCTCATTAATAAAATAGATTATTACATATCGACGTAAAGATGACAGAGTACAAACCATTCTTTATTTTCGTCATAAACCCGGTTGTCGACATTTCTCAGATGATGAGTTGCGTTTTTCTCATAACACCGGATCTTTAATGCCGTAGAGATGAATAAACAAATGCTACTGATACTACAAATAGTCGAGGGAATCCAATAATACAGGCCAATCTTCGTATATTCATCTGAAATAAGAAATTAATTTCTGGTAATACATCTCACATTTGTAAGTATATAAAATATAATTTTCTTCTCATCACATAAGTTATTAGCGTCATAAACATAATAGTTTAATCATAATTAATCATAATTGTTACTAGAGTTATTATCAGTTATTTATCCACTTACTATTAAAATATAATAAAAATATAAAAATGCCAAATTCTGGTCGGAGCGAAGAGTATATTGGGTATGGAACGGACTCCATAATGACGCAGACTATAGTAAGAATGAAAGAGATTCCCCACGCATACAAGGAATACATGATCAATTTGTTCCTGTCTTTCTTCTTTCTTTCTCTCTCTTGTTGACAATTCCTCACGTTTGTTTGTAATAAGGAAGAAATATCTCTGCAAAGTACCGTTTGTATCGTATTATATCGTATATTATATCGTAAATCATAAATTATTAAAAAATGTAATGATTTCTTATAAATATTTCATAATGTCAATTCAATAAAACATCATTTTGCTTTCAAAAATTAAATTCTAAACACAAAAAGTAGAAACAAATCTCCTCTAAGGAAAGCTCTAATAAAAATCTCTAATAAAAAATCTATATACATTTTAAATTATAGAAATAATGCCTGTCATTTCAAATTATTATGTCATAACTTAAATAGTTGTTTATACCATCATGCGACACGACACGACAAAATATTCTTTCCGATCAAACCAAAATATGGTATTATTATCCGTTTTGTCTTTATATATCGTAGATATAATCTCTCTCCCTCTCCCTCACCCCCTCTCTCACACTCTCCATCCCCCACACCCTCTTCCCCCTCCCCTCCCCCCATTCTCTCCCTCCCTCCCCCTCTCTCTCCCTCCCTCCCTCCCCTCTCTCTCCCTCCCTCCCTCCCTCCCTCTTTCTCTCCCTCCCCCTCTCTCTCTCTCCCTCTCCCTCTCTCCCTCTCCCTCTCTCTCCCTTTCCTTCTCTCTCTCTCCCTCTCTCTCCCTCCCTCTCTCCGTCTCCCTCTCTCCCTCTCTCTCTCTCTCCCTCTCTCTCTCTCCCTCTCTCTCTTCCTCTCCCTCCCTCTCCCTCCCCCCCTCTCTCTCTCTCTCTCCCTCTCCCCCTCTCTCTCTCTCTCTCCCTCTCCCCCCCTCTCTCTCTCTTTCTCTCTCTCCCCCTCTCTCTCTTTCTTTCCCCCCCCTCACTCTCTCTCTCTCTCAAGCGCGCGGGACACAAAGTCACACATAGTCTTGGATTTACGCCAAGGTAAATCCAAGACTAATTATATATGGGGTGCCGGCGGACATGACACCAGAAGAAATCAAGAGGGAACTAATAGCGCAAAATCTAAGCGACTGTAACGAGAATCACCTGAAAGTAATATACCTTTATCGAGTCAAGGACAACAGGAAAAATACCAGCTGCGTCATCGAGGTGACGCCGGAAGTGCGTAGAAGGCTGTTTGAAAATGGACGTATCTACCTGAGATATTCGACATGTAATTATGCCGATTATGTCAGGGTTCTACAGTGCTACAAATGTATGACCTTCGGACATTTGGCACGGGATTGCAAATCGCCGGCGATCTGCGGTCATTGTTCGGGTCCTCACGAGATGAGGGACTGCAGCGGAGAGGGACAGGCGTTGCTCTGCTGCAATTGCACAAGGTTCTCCAGGGGACACCCAAACGACAGGGCACACACTGCTTCAGATACCTCAAGATGTCCAATTCTTCAGGATAAAATTAAGGATAGAATTAAGAATGTGAACTATGGTTAGCTCGATCATGGGGTATGACGGGTTAAGAATATGTCACGTTAACTGTCAATCGTTGATGGCGCACTTTGATGAGTTCAGCATGTTTTTTGTGGGATCAAGGTACCACGTGATATGTCTGTCCGAGACCTGGCTCAACCCAAAAATTCCGGACAGCATGATCAGGCTACCTGGCTACTATTTGGTGAGGAATGATAGGGTCGAAAGGCAGGGTGGCGGAGTGGCTCTGTATATTCAGGACTCGATCAGATCAAAAGCATTAAGACGGTCATCGGTGGATGCACAACTCCGAAAACCAGAGTTTTTGATGGCGGAAATTATTGTGCAAAATGCATGCAGTCTACTTTTAGCTGTAGTCTACCGACCACCTAACTGCAGATATTTAAGTGAATGCTTGAACACCTTCACGGATCTGCAGACGGCATACAGGCACTCTCTCATTTTTGGCGATTTTAATGCGGACATGAACGTTGACACGTTTGACAGCGCGCAGATTCGGAGCTTTGTAATCTCAACAGGCATGTACTTAGTACCATATGGGTCTACACACCATCTAAAAAATTCGAGCACCTTCTTGGACCTGTGTATAATCGATGATGCAGGAAAATTAATCAATAGCGATAAGAAGGCTGTTCCGTTTCTATCGGCGCACGACTTAATTGAAATTATCTATAACATTAAAATAGAACGACGCTTTGAGAGACTGGTTCTGTGTAGAGACTTTAAAAACTTTCAGGAGCAGGACTTCTGCACGGAGGTATCTCAGATTGATTGGACTGACCTAATGACATCTGAATGCATAGACTACAAAGTGCAAATTCTAAATGATAAACTTCTGGAATGCCTGGATAGGCATGCTCCATTGAAACAGATCCGTTTTTCCAATCTGCCTGCTCCGTGGTTGTCGGACGAAATTCGGGGCGCTATGCGGGAAAGGGATACTGTGAGAAAAATCTGGAGAAGAAACAGGAACGTCGCAAGTCATGACAGATTCAAGGCCCTGAGAAACAAGGTACAGAGTCTAATTCGTACAGCAAAAAAAAACTACTATCTAGCTATCTTCGGTCGGAAGAACGATCCAGCTACAACGTGGAACAAACTGAGGCACCTCGGTCTGATAAAGGCGAAGGATCCAAGCAGAAGGCTTGCCTGCTCGCCTGATGAATTAAATGCATTCTTTGCAGGGACAGGAAGATCAATTAATGAAGAGACGCAACAGCTAATTACTTTGCGCACTTTATGTGATGACTTTGATGATGGAAAATTCTTCTTCAAGTATGTCAGCCCGGACACAGTACGGAAGTCACTCGCAAGAATAAAGTCGAATGCCATAGGCACTGACGGGATCTCATCAAGGCTCATAAGCATGACGCTGCCGTATGTCATGCCAATACTAGAGAACATATTTAACTATTCGCTCATGCATGGTACTGTGTCGATCATCTGGAAATCAGCTATCATCACGCCAATTCCAAAGGTTGGCCAACCGACTGAAGCACAGCATTATAGACCTATCTCGATACTGCCGTTTCTCTCAAAGGTCCTGGAAAGGATTGTGTCGGATCAATTAATTGATTATTTGACGGAAAATGACTTATTAGATCCATGTCAGTTTGATTACAGGCGTAATTCGTCAACTCAGACGTGCATGATCAGGTTGCTCGATGATGTGAGGCGTGCGGCGGATAGCAGAAGGGTGACCATCTCAGTTTTCTTTGATTTCAGCAAGGCCTTCGATAGGGTGAATCCCAGCGTCCTTATTGAAAGGTTGCAATGCATGGGTCTTTCAAATACCGCTCTGCAATGGATGGTATCGTACTTGAGTGACAGAACGCAGGCTGTTCGCGATGGATCTGAGGGAGTCACCTCATCCTTGAAGCACATCACGGCTGGAGTCCCGCAGGGCTCGGTTTTGGGTCCTTTATTATACGCACTATATGTGTCGGATATTGCTGGGGCTCTGAACCATTGCAAATATAACCTCTATGCCGATGACCTACAGATTTATCTGCACAAAGAACCATCGAGTTTGCGAAATGGCATCCAAGAAGTCAATGAGGACATCACGTCTATTGTACGATGGGCTAATCAAAATGGATTGATGTTAAATTCGGCAAAAACACAAGCCATCATATTCGGTACAGCCAGATATATCAATACAATTGAATATGACAGACTACCTGATATAAGTATTGATGGAACTGCAGTGCAGCTTTCCACTTGTGTTAAATATCTGGGCGTCACAATCACAAGTACCTTATCCTGGAATTTACATGTTGAGAGAGTTGTCAAGAATGTGCGCACTAAACTGTATCAATTAAAACTTACTAAACATATGCTACCTAAAGAGCTAAAAATCAGCTTGATAAACTCGCTTATCCTACCACACTTAGACTATTGCAATGCAGCTTTCACCGATATAACGGACCAACTAAACACGCAGCTGTATCGAGCGTTGAATGCCTGCATCAAATTCGCATTCGATGCCAGGCGAGATGAGCACGTGACGCCGTACTACCAAGAATTGCGCTGGCTTAAGATCAATGCCAGGAGGAAATACTTCGTGGGATGCCTGTTGTTTAACATAATCCGAACTAAACAACCAAGTCTGCTGTACAATGGATTCACTTTTAAAAATCTAACAACATCGAGAACGACCAGGGCTCCGGATGGACTTCTCACACAACCACTGTGTAGGACGGAGATCTGGGCGCGGTCTTTTACCTCAACTGCCTCTAAATTATGGAACGGACTAATTCCGGATATGCGAAGTGCTGAATCTGGGGAAAGCTTTAAACATGAGCTGTACGCGCGACTGCTGAATAGCGCTGCATCATAGTAGTCGTTGCATCGTGGCAGCCTACTGTTTGCTGTTTGCCGTTTGCCGTTTTTCGTTTCGTTTTTTGAATTCTTTACTCACGGGTACTGTGTCTACTCTAATCTGCATTAATTACCTAACCTCTATATAATATTAAAATGTTTAAAATTTCTTTTCTATTTTGTATATGAGAGCACATCTTGTAATCAAGTTTAAATTGTATTAATTCCAAAATTTTGTTTAAAATTTCTTTTCTATTTTATATATGAGAGCACATCTTGTAATCAAGTTTAAATTGTATTAATTTCAAAATTTTGTATTTCAAACTTTAGTGCGCTTGAGGGGACTCTGTCCCAGAGCGCTCAAATAAATATACGCTCTCTCTCTCTCTCTCTCTCTCTCTCTCTCTCTCTCTCTCTCTCTCTCTCTCTCTCTCTCTCTCTCCCCCCCCCCTCGCCAATTACTCGCTCTTTGTATACTCATATATCAAATATAAATATCTTAGATAAATGTGTCGTATTTGCATAATGTATTAATCACAAATTTATAAAAATTAATTTATATTATAGGTAAAATATAGCATGACATATATACTTGAAAATGTACCTAAATGTCCACCACATGTCGAAGCTCATTACACTTAACCAAAAGGAGGCTGCCAAAAAGATAAAATAGCAGATTTCAGCTGCAACAATAGAATAAATAACGTTTCAATTAGTGAGATTGTTTCAAAACGTCGATTACTGACAACTACCACTATGTCCGGACGTTTGAAAACATTTCTATTTCAATTTATTGAGAATTTACGAACGAAAAAAAACAGACATAATTTATATGAAAAGGTGTTAATATTAAGTTAAATAATACTTTATTTAAATGGCATAACTTTGCAATATTCTAACGACATAGAAAAATATTTATTCTGACAAACCAAAGTTGTATAATTGTACGTTAAAGTACACCAAATATTCCAATTTTATTTCCTATGAGATCTCGTGTTTATAAAGTTTTAACAAATTGTATGAATTTGAATTTTATCATTAAAAACTGATTAACCTACGAGTACATATTAATAAGCCTAATAAATGTATATATTTCATTAATTTATTGTTACATGACTTGGATATACTGTACTGATTATAGATCTGATGAATTTCCCCAGATATATCGTGTCGGTTAAATAATCCGTACTTTCAAATATGTATGCGGCAATCGTGGCACCGATGCAATTACGCAGTATGAAGCCGTGTTTGTTATGAAGCTGTGGTAGTATAGAGTACACTAGAAATATTGTCAGCAAAAACAATATAGAAATAATACGCAAACTATAACGTATACTTTGATAATGATCTATGATAGGTTTGAGGGGGTTATCAGGGTCTTTAAATGTATAAATTAGGATTCTTATAACAATTTCCGTTGGAAAGTTTATGTTGAACATGGTAATATTACATCCAGTGCGTAGCATGTTATTTTTGTCGTCCATCAGACAAAAGGATTTTGATTCGACGAATTCTGCGTGATAAGGAAAATATACAGTGCCGTTAGCGATAAGCACGTTTTTGTTGTTATCTGCAAACTCAATTGTATTGAACAGTTTGCGACACGGATCGTAATAGAGGTTAAATGCTGTTAAGTTTATCTCTTGAATTTTGCTTTGCAACGAATATTGCATATCTAGGAAAGCTTGAAAGAATTTGTCGTTTTCTCCAAGAATACATTCAGTCAGGTGATCTTCGAGATGACAGCAGGCCACATCGCAATAATTACCTGCGCATATCACGTGTGGAACAAAGCATTCATTACTATCTTCATTACAATCTGTTACATTGAACTTTATTGTTGAAATATTTCTTTTCTTTTCGTTGTTGTCTTTTATGGAAGTTTCGTCAATCTTGTATTGCAGCTTCGAAATGTCATGTTTCTTGTTGTTGTTTGTGAAGTTTCGCTGATGCTTTGAAGACGAAGCGACGAGCAGAAGCGCGCAACACCACCAAAATACGAGATTGTTTCCAAACATCGTCAATCTTTTGCCACGTTGAATTTATTTGCATAAACGGTTTTTTCTTTACGTTAGTTTCATTGTCAGATCATAATCCAAGTTAGTCTCGTAGTCCAAGGGCAGCAATAATTGAACTGCAAAATCAAAGATACGTATGATATCGTTAATGAATAATCCGCGACAACAATTGATTACACAGGCCGGCGTCAATTTTGACTCTTAGATTTCAATAGTGGTTTCGGAAAGATTTTGGCGTGCTGAAACCGAATTCGTTGCTCGAATTGCTCTATCACGTCAGGTTTCGGAGATATCTGTACCTAAAAGTGCCAAAGAGGCTATTTTTCGGCTTTTTAGGTTGAAATAATTATAAAACAATACGTGTTAGGTCCATTTTCTCGACGAATTCGAATTCTGCAGGAAAAAATCTATAGAAACCATACGTTATACCTTGAAGATTGATAAAAAAAGTATTACATCTATCTCCAGGACGTTTCAACTTGCGCGCGAGTTGCTGTCCCGCTATTCTTAACGCGGGTTGAAGCGTCCTGGAGGTAGATGTAGTATTTTTTTATCAATCTTCACGGTGTAACGTATGGTTTCTATAAATTTTTTCCTGCAGAATTTAAATCCGTCAAAAGAATGGGCCTAACACGTATCGTTTTTTAGTTATTTGAACCTAAAAAAGCCGAAAAATGGCCTTTTTGGCACATTTAGGTACAGATATCTCCGAAACCTGACGTGATAGAGCAATTCGGGCAACGGATTCGGTTTCAGCACGCCAAAATCCTTCGGAAACGACTATTGAGATCTGAGGGTCAAAAAAAGAGTCGAAATTCGTCAACCTGTGTTATGTTTCAGCAAAAGATAAAATTGTTTTTGCGGCATTCTCACGAATACATACATGTCAATACGAGAATGACGCCGCTAAAATGGCAACTCGAAAAAACATGTCGATCTGCCGAAAACTTTTTTGAGTCGATTCAGTTGAGTATGATTTAGTTTTAGTTTTTATAATAAACATATATTTAAAAAATATTAATTGAATAATAATTGAAAAATCCTGTATATTAAGCTTTTTATTAAATGTTTATTTTAGTGTGATACCCGCAGATAACTTTGTTCTTAACATGTGTTATTATGGTCATGAGTTTGAGTAATCTTAAAAAGATTTTTTTATTCATCTATCGTTTGTCGTACATTAAAAAATTATTAACAAATAAACGCTTATGCAAAATAAACAGATATATTGACAATGAAGAATTTAATATTGCGCACAATTTATATAGGTATTACTATCCAACATACATCTACATTTACACAAACACACAATTTTTTATATATAACGTTCAAAAATATATTCCAGCTCGAGAGGTTCCACATAAGTTTCTAACTTTTCGCACGAAACAGATCCATTGCATATCGTCTGGTGCTTTCAATGCAATCGAGATTTATATTATTTATATGATTTTAAATAAGGTTGTAACTTTTGAATAGAAACAACATTTCTTTCACAATGTTTTATGCTTGATAATTTTTCTTTTTAATATCTCTTTTTGACTTGGAAGCACAACATTAGATCTATAATTACACATATATAATATATATAGAATAATATATTCTTATATATATTATATATGTGTAATTATAGATCTCATGTTGCATTAAATGCACTGAATGATGTGGAATGAACCTCTGTACATGTATAAAAACACGTGCACAGTTTCAAATTCCTATCTGTTGTAGTCTTTCCGTAAAAAATTATAAAGTATGCGTATTTTTCAGTTTTTCTCTAGACCAGAATACCACCTTAAATGAAAATTGTGAAAAAATTTATAACATGACTCACCGAAAGATGAATGAATTATAACACTGTTGGGATTAATTGTAACACTGTTATCTCTTACAATTATTAATAATCGCACTGGACTCGATAGAACAATGTATTTCGTTTCGGTGATTTTCCGAGGCGTTCGAGAAAAGGGCACGCAAAGAATCATAATATCCGCTCAAGTAAGAAATTAATACTACTAGGAACAACAACATTGAAGAAACAGTACACCTTATGATCTTGACGTCATACGAATGTAAAGAGAGGCGCGTAAGTAGAAAAACGCGTGAGCAGAGGGACTATTTTAAATTTTGATAAATTTTGATTAAACATTAATGATTCAATCTAAATAAAATACAAATAATGAGTGCAAACCGATTTTTAAAAATTATTTTGTTATTCGTTTTCATATTGACAAGCATCATTATCTATAAAATAAAATAAAAGTTTTATTGAATAACTGATATATTTGATACAATTTCAAGTTTTTTCTAATCCCATATATTGAATGAGATTGATAAATTTATTGCCGAATTGAATGGCGTTTTTGTGTCTCTATGTTATCGATTAATTGTATTTCGAGAAAAATTTGCGACCATGAAATGTTTGGTGTCTGATTAAAAAATTTTTGTTGATCGTTGCGACTAATCAATCGACGATTAATATGTACTTTCTAGGAAGGGAAACAATCTCACTTGTAATGATGCTCGATTCGACTTGGACGTAAGTATTGAGTGATTTTCGTGCTTATAGGACATAATTGAAATACGCAATTTTTCAAATACGGTTTACTTCTCATATCTAACATTGAGAGAAGAAACAAGTATAACAATTATGGAATATACTTTTTCTGTGTATTATACTACATTATACGCCAGAAGAAGGAAATCGATAGCGATTATATGCTCCTTAATTATACGCGTTTTGCTTCGAATTATATAATGCCAGTTGTACAAATGTTACATACATTTTTTTATCCTTTCATTTATATATACACTAAAAGAAACAGGAAATTGCACTCTTATGATTCTTTAATCGAACCGGCAAAAATTTCGCTAACGAAATTCGCTCAGAACGACTTCGTAAAGTTAAAAATTTAATTTTTAAAATTTTTCTTTCTTATTATATATAATTATTAATAATAATAACATTTAATAGATAACGCTGTTTTTGTTTTGAAATCGCGTTTCTACTGTTTACAGCCTCGAATTTTGCTAATTTAAAATGACGTAATGTGACGATTTGCATTTTATATCAGTCGGAATAATCGATGTTCTGGGAATAGCGATGATGCTGCAAATTAGTCATTGATCAAAGTTATACATATATAGAATGTTGAAAGCTATATATAGATAAATATTACATGATATTCATCGCATTAATATTGATAATAGATTGAATTATATATTCACGGAAATTGAATTCTCATCATTCTTTATGAGTATTTATAGAGAATGCATATGATTTCAATATTTAAATTTAATAATATCAGTTATGTAATCATCGATTCTTGTAAAGTAAGAAAATTTCTTACTTTTTTTAATATCACATGCATCTACGAATATTGATGATTCTCATTGGCATCATAATTACGATTAGAAATTTAAAACTATTATTTAATAATATATTTTTTATATGCCTTATTTAGAGAAAAATCTCATTTTTAATAATAGATTTTTACTATTGAAAATCACTCTAGTTTAAATGAATGCGCATCGAATCATCATTTTCCGCGAAAGAAAACTACAATTATAATTATTATTAAATAATATTCATAATGAACTTTCTTACATTCTGAAGACTCTGAAGGACTCTTGATGCTGCGTGCGAATTGCTTTGTATATTATGATATCAGAGAAGCAAGGAAAAATTTCTTGACAAGTTATACTCTTCCAGATATGCATAGTACGGTTATAAAAAAACCTTCTAAATATAGAAATAATTGTAGAGTATATAGAATGCCTCAGAGAGTTATCTCTGTTTGCATTGTTATAAAAATTTCCTTATCGACGGTTTTTTCGATAAACTATAAGTAGACCGTGTATAATAGTAAACTAGATTGTCTATCATTATTGTGTATTATATGATATCAAGTGTATGCGAGTTTTAGAAGGAAACCGTGGAAAAATCATCCATCGACGTTGACAGAAATCAGTCAGTGGATACGTACCGAGGAGTAACGCAGTGCACGTGGTCAACTTCATCTTGTCTTGGGAGCGGAAACACTTACGAAGGTAAATCGAACGTAACGCGATCGTAGCACAGCGCGCCTACCCATAAGACTATCTCACTCACGACAGCGCGTACGTGCACATGATGTGCATCTTGAGAGAAGGCCATGCATCCTGGTTGAGTCAACAAGATGGACTGCGAGGATATACATATATACGTTACGTTGCCAGTCGCACCGTCTCTGCCCGCTTCTCGTCATCGGTCCTTTATAGCGAGATTATATTAATAATTATATAATTATATTAATCTTCGATATATACCGCGAGTCTATCAAATCCGATCAATGAATTTAATGATCTCGAATTTTACTTGTTCATTAATTACTAGATTAAAGTGTTACATGCACAGTAATCATTACATCCAATGATAATTACAGTTATACAAGAAGATTCGAAAGAAAATAAAATTATTTTTTTTTTTAATTTAAAGCTTTTTCTGTTAAAATTTAAGTGTACATTTACTATTCTAAATTTTCAAATCTCTCTTGCTAACTTTTAATCTTTATAAAAAGAGAATAATAATCTTTGCGTTACACTTTGTTATACCTTTTCTTCACGCAACTCTATATTCCGTATAATAAATTCTCCTTTTCTTTAATAATAAAAACATTTTTATTTATTACTATTATATTTTTGTATTAATTTATTTTAGTTATACATTAAAACATTTATAACATCAGGATGAAACTAGTCTTTATCAGGAAGAAACTAGAAATTAGTTAGAGACATTTGTTGTGTACATCGAAATAAGATAAAAATCTAAAATATGACTATCTCGACGTCTTAAACAAAAAACCAACACACGATAATGTAACATTAATGTAAATTTTTCGATTCTATATATGTATAAAACGCCCAACAGTTATAATTACATTAATTATAGTTTATTCTTATTCTATAATACTAGAAGATAACATGCTTTTGCTATGTAAAAGAGTACGTAAAGAAATTCCATTATTTTTGCGTCTTGAAAACAAAGCCACTACAAATGGATGACAATATAAAATTAATCCTTTGCTAAAGAATTAAGTTACGACATTACAGTTAACCGCTGTTTAACTGCTGATCTCTGATCTAAAATAAAATTCTTTTACGCACATTGCAAAAATAAAGGGCGGTTTCATCATGTACATATATTGTTTCTGCGGTGGATTGTCTGCCAGAGATTGTACTTTCTCGCAGACGAATCATTCTTGACCTAATGGCGCGGGTGTTTGAGTCTGTAACAACTTCTGTCTGTCGAGCTATTGTAATTTTGATAACCGAATCGCGTCAACAACAGCTTCTTGATTCTTTTCTTATACACGAATATGATAAAAATACCGATGTTCTGCGCCATATCCGTCAAATACGCAATATAGTTGATGTATCAAATAATTGATGTGTAAGGAAATATCAACGATACTATTCCTATAAATGCTGATATTCCTATCACGATAAATATCATGATAAACTACTTTTCGCAAAGATTGTGTTGAAATGCAATCGTACGATGAAAACAGGACTTAAGTGAAGAGTTACTCTAGCGGGCGGTGTGCATAACCTGTCTAGTTATTTTTTCTTTCTTATATACGCACACATGTAATGCACACACTCTACTCTTTTTTCTTTTCTTAGAGTATCAAGTATTATTTTCTTATTTTCTGTTTATTTCTCTTTTCGTTTACATTGTACAAGGGCATTAATAAAGGAATTAATAAAGTTATTAATAAAGCATATAATTCAACAGATTGAACCTGCAAGTTATATATTTTTTATATTTTCTGAAATTATGAGCGCGAGTTGTGAAGATTACGCTATAAACGAAAACATTCAAAATAATTGATCACAACAAAATCTTTACAAAAGAAAAAAACACGCCAAGTATAAAAACAGTTTGACATTGTTTGCAAAATTTTAGAAATATACAGCTCAAAAATAAATATAAGATCATAGCTACTCAGCCAAGTATAAATGGTTTATCAATTTTGCAAATTAATATCTGATCCGATAGAAAGTTTATCACAGAATCACCTTTGTATTTTTAAGAATAATATTATCATCTGTATTGTTACGTCCTGTGGACTCCACGATTCTTTTCTTTCCTAACTCGAGCAAACACACGTTTTGTTTCTTTAATTTCGAAACACCGTTTGTCGCAATAAATCATAATAAGGAAAGGGACGGATCTGAAAAACAACTTGCCTCACCTATCTAATAAAGATTAACCGACGTTAGAAATTAAGAAATCTAAACAAATAATAACTGACGAATATACGCAACCATTAGACAGAGATCCGAAAAACATCTTGCATCACGCGCCTGATAAAGGCAAGCCGACAGACAAAACAAAGAAATTAGACGAGCATCCGATGCAATAGAAGTAAACGACCAGTTAATCCCCGCGAACTCTGTACTAAAGTAAGAGTTGCCCAACCGATTAAAGGCAACATTAAATCAATATCACCGATAAATTATAAGACTTTTTATTTTAGAGGACGTCCTCTGACTCACTACATTATCACAAATTATCCCACGGAAGGGGTAAGTAAGAACAGAATATAAACCGAAGATTTTTTCACCTATGATCACTAGTGTAACATCTATCGAACTCACTATTACTAACTATCATTGTAAAACGTTACCGTGAGACTCACCGTTAAGAATATATATATATATATATATATATATATATATATATATATATATACCAAATTCTTAAAAGTGCGAAATACGCGAGTAATAAACTCAAGAGCAGTGCTCACGAACTGACCGGGCGGAAACAACAAGGACCACGTCCACCTGAGCCAATTGAATATAAATCTTGTCAGCAAGTAGTAAGTGATTTATATATCTCAAATTTCCATCCATACTCTATAAATTTGAAACAATACTTGGGTCTTAAAAGAAATAAATATTATCCACCATAAATTAAATCAAAACTTGATTTAATCTGAATTTAGTTAATCATTAAATTTAACAATTAAACTCTCTTCTGAAATCTCCATCCTCCATCCGTGACCTTCCTCTATTTTAATAAATCATTCCGGATTCATTGCTTTCGCAGCATTGGATTCGCGATTTTCCAAAAGTCATTCCGGATTCATTGCTTTCGCAGCATTGGATTCGCGATTTTCCAAAAGTCATTCCGGATTCATTGCTTTCGCAGCATTGGATCCGCGATTTTTCTGAAAGTCATTCCGGATTCGTTGCTTTCACAGCATTGGATTCGTGACTTTTCCCAAATAGTCACTCCGGATTCGTTGCTTTCGCAGCATTGGATCCGTGACTTTTCTCAACGGTCAGTCTGGATTCACCGCCATCGCAGGTTTGGATCCGCGACCTTTTTCCTCACTAATCTCTCCTCACTTTATCACTCTCATCAAGGAAAAAGACACACACATATATATATATAATTAACTAATTAATAATTTGTTGTCGCTAGTAAATAAATTCAAATTTAGAATATATATATAATTCGACCTAACTAGCAAATAACTTACACGGGCGAAGTTGGAAGAATATTTTTAGGGAGACGTATCTCTTGGTACGAGATTACAAGATTCCCTTGATTATATTTCAACCATACCGTGAATAAATAGGCGAGAAAAATATAGGTCCGAAAAGTCGCTGAAGCAGGAATCGAACCTGCGTCTTTCGCTTGCCGGGCGACTGCTTTTAACCAACTAAGCTATTCAGACCCTTTCGATCCTATATTTTTCAATTGCCTTTTTAAATAGATGTTAGTAAACAATAATTTTTGAGAACAATTTACCGGCTCTCAACGGTGAAAGATGTAAATTTTAATATTGTGTGTTAACTCCATAATCAGGTCAGGAGTGAATTAAATTAACTAATTAATAATTTTTTGTCGCTAGTAAATAAATTAAAATTTAGAATATATATATAATTCGACCTAACTAGCAAATAACTTATATTTTATAAGTACCTATATTTTTCTCGCCTATTTATTCACGGTATGGTTGAAATATAATCAAGGGAATCTTGTAATCTCGTACCAAGAGATACGTCTCCCTAAAAATATTCTTCCAACTTCGCCCGTGTAAGTTATTTGCTAGTTAGGTCGAATTATATATATATTCTAAATTTGAATATATATATAAATTCAAATATATAACTCTTTACATATATATATATATATATATAATTCAATTTCGAGTAAATTAAACCCAAGAATTGTTTCTCGACCAATTGCGATTCCTTTTTTTTCTCTACCATTTTTATTGTTCTCTCAGTGGAGAACACCTATAAACGAAGATCGCGAACGGCTATCAAACATAAGCGGAACCGTCGCAACAAACAAATTAGGAAACGATTGGCTCGGGCGCTAGCGGAATATATTAAGTCATCTGCATTAAATAATAAATTAGATAACAATAACAGCGACACACGTAGCGACATATCCAATCTCTCCGGTCCCCGGTATTCTCCAGTTCCCCTCACCGACCCCCCTTGTTCTTTCCCAGAACAAATCAGTTCCCCTCCAAGATCCCCGTCTCCCGCTTTAACCGTCATCCTCGGGGATTCCCCCTTCTCCTCCCCTCGTCGTCCTGAGTCCCGTCTCGAGGAAGAACTCCACGACCTCGAAACAGGAGAGAGATTCTCGGAATAAGAATCGAGCGATCCTGAATTGATCGAAATCAATGACGAATCGTCCGATTCAGAGACCGAGTCCTCCCTGCCCGAGAAGGAACTGAGTGACCACCAGTTTCGCGACTGGCTGCTATCTCAGTTCCCTCCCCTCGAGCTTCCTCTACCTGAGGGAATATTTTGCGTAGGGCCTGACGAAGTAGATCACGAGGAACTACGCAAAACATTAATAGAAAGTCCTCCAGATACACTTATCCCGTGGTTTATCCCCGGCCGCCGCCATCCTATCGGAGTCCCTATTCAAATCCTTTGGAGGAAATATCCCCCCTCCACAGTTTCCTTGGAAGAGATCCAATAACTCTTTACACACTACTATACTCACATTTTGATTTTATTTCTTTCTCTCCTATTCATTATTGTACGAAACCAATCGGAACTAAAAATCTAGACTTTAGAATCTCCCCCACTATATTCCGATTGACGACCTCCGAACTCATGTAACACCCGCGCAATTAAACAATTACATATACACACACTCACACTCTAATGTATATATATTTATAAGAATTCCTTTTTCTTTATTATATTTATTTTTATATGAATAAACTAAACTTTTAATTAACTAATCTTATAATCATTTCTTAACCCGTTCGCACTTCCATTCTCTCCGAAATCGCACAGGTCCCGTCCCGGGTAATAAGGATTCATTTCCTTTACCGAAAAGGGACCACCGAACGAACGGGCCTGCCGACAGCGTAAAAGCGACCTTTTCGGTCGTTGACCTGTTCAGGCCCTTGGGTAAGATCGTTCGACTCGAGAGCACGCGCCATACGGCGTTTGCTCAGAGATTACGTAGATTACGTCCTTCCATTGACTCTCCCTTCCACGAGTCTAGACGTAACAGTATAATCAAAACGATTTAGACCCGGCATTGAAAGGATTAAAACTAAAGTGACAAACAAAAACTTGGCGTGCCCGGGTCGGGGCATTAAAATTACATAAATTTTTTAATAAGATTGTTTAAAAATTAACCTATAAAATTAATTTGTGTAGAATAATAAATAAGATTTCGTGTTTAAAAATATACCATATTGTACGATATAATTATGCTATTCTTTTCTTATATTTTTATACTTTCTTCACAATTTATTTGTTAGACTTGTAATATATTCTTAAAATAAATTTTAGAATTGTAATTATATAATTTGATTATATTTTACATTTTATGTTAAGACAGTACATTTTTAATTAATGTTATTTATATATTTTTTTTTTAATTATACAGATAATTCAAGATAATTTTATTTATTATATACATAAATTTGCTAATGCATATACAGTTTATTGCATGTCAGATTTTAAAGTGTATTTTATTATTTATTCTAATGTATTTTTATCATTAATTCTAGTGTATTTTTAATTAATTTTATTTATATTTGATTTATTTATATACAGATAATTGAAGCTAATTTTATTTATCATATATATTTGCTAATGCATATACCGTTCATTGCACGTCAGATTTTAATGCCCCGACCCGGGCACGCCAAGTTTTTGTTCGTCACTTTAGTTTTAATCCTTTCAATGCCGGGTCGAAATTGTTTTGATTATACAGATGATAATATTATTCTTAAAAATACAAAGATGATTCTGTGATAAACTTTCTATCGGATCAGATATTAATTTGCAAAATTAATAAACCATTTATACTTGGCTGAGTATCTATGATCTTATATTTATTTTTGAGCTGTATATATCTAAAATTTTGCAAACAATGTCAAACTTTTTTTATACTTGGCGTGTTTTTTTCTTTTGTAAAGATTTTGTTGTGATTTCACTGCTTTTTGTAAAAATTATAAAAAGTATTTTATGTAACAATAAAAGTATACAGTAACCTGTATACTGTAGATTCTGAAGATGATCCGAAACATAGGATCGAAACGTACGTTCCAATAAAGAAAATTTATTTTTAAATAAATTATTTAGAGAGAGAGAGAGAGCGGAGGGAGGGGAGGGAGGGAGGGAGGGAGGGTGGGAGGGAAGGAGGGAGAGAGAGAGAGAGAGAGAGAGAGTCAACAAGAGCAAAGAAAGTTACTTTCAAAGTTTATTCAAAGTCATTCAAAGTATTATTCAAAGTATATTTAATGTAACATAACCTATCTTATCAAATTGATAATTGATAATATGTATGTTATTTCCATGTACGTTTATCATAATGTTCAATATATTTACTATAAAAAAAAATATTACTATAAATATTATTCGCTTTGTCACTTTCTTACTTTATTTTATGTGTATACATTTTTGTTTTATTTTTTAATAAATAGAAATTATGGCATTTTTTTATATTGAATTTCTTTTCTATTTTTTCCCTAATTAACTTTTATTTTCTAATTACTATATTCTTTACGTCGTAAAATTAAAATTTGTATTTAATTGTTAAGATATAATAGAAAGATGTAAAAAGATATAATAGTTTTATTTAATTATACATAATATTAATTATATTTTATTTAATTATACTTCTTCTTTTTTCTTCTCTCTCTCTCTCTCTCCCTCTCTCTCTTTCTCTCTCGTTTATTCTTCGTCTTTTTAATTTAAATAAAAGATTTTCTTTCTTTCTTCTCTCTCTTTCTCTCCCTCTCTCTATCTCTTTCTTTTACACTTTCTTCGTCTCTTCTTTAACTTTAAATAAAAGATTTAAATGATTATTAAATATATTAATGTTCAAATATTTAAAAAGTTTAATATATGATTTAGTAATATTAATTATATTTTATTTAATTATACTTCTTTTTCCTTCTCTCTCTCTCTCTCCCTCTCTCTCTTTTTCTCTCGTTTATTCTTCGTCTTTTAATTTTAAATAAAAGATTTTCTTTCTTTCTTCTCTCTCTTTCTCTCCCTCTCTCTATCTCTTTCTTTTACACTTTCTTCGTCTCTTCTTTAACTTTAAATAAAAGATTTAAATGATTATTAAATATAATAATTCAAATATAGAAATTCATATAACTCGACCAATACCAGCAAATAAACGGGCGAGTTGGAAGAATATTTTTTAGGGAGAACGTATCTCTTGGTTTGAGATTACAAGATTCCCTTAATCTTCCTCCAACCATACCGTGAATAAATAGGCTAGAAAAATATAAGTCCGAAAAGTCGCTGAAGCAGGAATCGAACCTGCGTCTTTCGCTTGCCGGGCAACTGCTTTAAACCAACTAAGCTATTCAGACCCTTTCGATCCTATATATTCTTCTTGGTTGGAGGAAGATTAAGGGAATCTTGTAATCTCAAACCAAGAGATACGTTCTCCCTAAAAAATATTCTTCCAACTTCGCCCGTTTATTTGCTGGTATTGGTCGAGTTATATGAATTTCTCTATTTGAATTTATTTGACTAGCGATAAAAAATTACCAATTAGTTAATTTAATTCGCTCCTGGACCTAATTATGGAGCTAACACACAATATTAGAATTTACATCTTTCACCGCCGAGAGCCGGTAAAACGTTCTCAAATTATTGTCTACTAACATCTGTTAAAAAGGCAAGAAGAATATAGGATCGAAAGGGTCTGAATAGCTTAGTTGGTTTAAAGCAGTCGCCCGGCAAGCGAAAGACGCAGGTTCGATTCCTGCTTCAGCGACTTTTCGGACTTATATTTTTCTAGCCTATTTATTCACATTTATTATGGTTGGAGGAAGATTAAGGGAATCTTGTAATCTCAAACCAAGAGATACGTTCTCCCTAAAAAATATTCTTCCAACTTCGCCCGTTTATTTGCTGGTATTGGTCGAGTTATATGAATTTCTCTATTTGAATTTATTTGACTAGCGATAAAAAATTACCAATTAGTTAAATATAATAATGTTCAAATATTTAAAAAGTTTAATATATAATTTAGTAATATTTAATACTCTAATTAAATTTAATAATATTATATAAATAGTAATATTTACTACTCTAAATAAATTTAATAATATTAAATATTCATTAATAATATTAAATAATATTGAACAGTATTATTACCTAATATTATACTCCTCCTTCTCTTTTTTTCGTTCTCTCTCTGTCTTTCTTTCTCTCTCTCTTTCATTTGCTTATTCTTTGTCTTCTTTAACTTTAAATAAACGATCCGTCTTTCTTCTTTCTCTCTCTTTCTCTTCCTCTCTCTTTCTCTCTTCCTCTTGTCTATTCTTTACCTCTTCTTTAAAAACATAATTAATAATATATTTAATAATTATAAATATTTAATTATTATAAATTAATTATATAATTAATAATTATAAATATAATCATAAATATAAATAATAATTTTAAATAATTGATATAATTTAAATATTATATAATTGATAACAAAATATATATATATATATATATATATATATATATATATATATATATACGTATATACATATATATATATATACCTAAATACATATATGTATACATACCTCTTTATATTCTCTCGTCTTTCCTTCTTCCTCTTTATCCCTTCTTCATTAACTTTATCTCTTCTTTTTTAACTTTATTTACTTTAACAGTTTACTTTGACAGTTTGACATAAACTGTTAAACTGTCAAACGACACGAGTGAAACAAGTCACACAAACGAAATATTTTATATTTGCGCATTGCAAATATGCCTTGAGGGACAAAATCGATTTGCGTGTGTGCGTGAGTATGTACGTGAGTGACTGAAAGTTGAAAGTCTTAAAACGTGAGAATTATATAACTTTTTTGGGTACGAATTTTCGAGACCTCGAGATTGACTGCACCAATCATATTCGAACTAGTCGCAATCGAAAGCTTATATTAACATTACATAAGCAAAATGCCGTTAGATTTTTTATTATGGCTTTAGTTCAAGAAATATCTTGACAGAAAGCTCGTATATGACAAGAATTCCGGATAAGCTTAGTAGCGGCGCGGTACCCGCGGTACCCCGGATGTTATTATGATTCATAAATTTTTTACTCCTTTTTTTTTATAATTGGCGTCGCGCCGCTACCGCGTCGCTTGATACTTTATATATATATATATATATATATATATATATATATATATATATATATTTATTTCCTTAAAAATATTAAGCAGCTTCAAACTGGTACACAAATTAAACATTCTACACCGTAAACAGAATAAAAAACTTTATTAGAACATTGATAACAAAATTATACAAAAAAATTACCCCCCCCCCCCTCTCTCTCTTTCTCTCTAACATTTTTACACTGATTGTTATTCACATTTTTTTCAAGTCATCCACCGACACGAAAACACGTGAAATGTTATGAAAAACGTAATAAAACGTGTCAGAAAATATGTAGAGTTGAACATTTGAACACTTATTGTAAGAAAGAACAACATTTTTTTTTTAAATAAGACATTTTTTTCTGAAATAAAATGTCGAATATCTCGTAAAGTATTGACTTTTCGATGATCTCATCTAATACTTTTATACGCAGAATAATAAAAAGAATCGATTTATGCAAAAAAAAGTATAGCTGCCCCGGGAAAAAATGATATATATCAAATTAGATAAAATCAGATCAAATTATATCTGATCAGATCTTGATTTTGTCTCCGATTTAATGTGATTAGATCTGACTAGATATGGGGCACATCCGAACAAATCTAAGTAGATCTGGTTGAACTTATTATATATATGGTATTTTCTGCTAAATACCATATATAATAAGTTCAATCAGATCTATTTAGATTTGTTCGGATGTGCCCCATATCTAGTCAGATCTAATCACATTAAATCGGAGACAAAATCAAGATCTGATCAGATATAATTTGATCTGATTTTATCTAATTTGATATATATCATTTTTTCCCGGGGCAGCTATACTTTTTTTGCATAAATCGATTCTTTTTATTATTCTGCGTATAAAAGTATTAGGTGAGATCATCGAAAAGTCAATACTTTACGAGATATTCGACATTTTATTTCAGAAAAAAATGTCTTATTTAAAAAAAAAATGTTGTTCTTTCTTACAATAAGTGTTCAAATGTTGCCAGAATCACCCTGTATATATATGTATATACATTGGTGTAATAGGACCTCACCGACAAGCTTTGAGGAATTATAGGTCACACACACAGAGAGGATCATTTTTTGTTAAGGAACATATGCTCGTTGACACGTCCTTAAGGAGCTATGTATCCGAAAAGTCAGATCTCCAATAAAATTTTTTGCACAAATGAAATTTAATTTCCCATGCATGTTCTGACAATTTAGTACAATCATTTTTTGAACAATTGAAATGCTCGACAGAGTTAGACGATCAATGATGCGAAGATGTCAAGAATTTAATGAGGTTCAGGGCAGGCAATTTGAACAGCTATCCTAAATTGCCAGAACATGTAAAATTTCAATTGTGCAAAAAATGTTTGTACTAAATTGTCAGAACATGCATGGAAAATTAAATTTCATTTGTGCAAAAAATTTTACCGGAGATCTGACTTCTCGGATGCATAGCTCCTTAAGGACGTGTCAGCGAGCATATGTTCCTTAACAAAAAATGATCCTCTCTGTGTGTGACCTATCATTTCTCAAAAGCTTGTCGATGAGGTCTTGTTACACCCTGTATATAAAAATGATCATTCCTTTTTGCATCGAGAATAAATAAACGATCGAATTTGTGATGCCGTAGGCCGTAGGCAAATGGTTATAGCGCGGTATATATCTTATTAATAAAATAGATTATAACATATCGACGTAAAGATGATAGAGTACAAACCAATTTTCATTTTCGTCATAAACCCGGCTATCGACATGTCTCAGATGATGAGTTGTGTTTTTCTCATAACGCCGGATCTTCAATGCCGTAGAGATGAATAAACAAATGCTATTGATACTACAAATAGTCGAGAGAATCCAAAAATACAAGCAAATCATCTTTAATGATTCTGAAATCAGAAATGAATTTTTTGTACTACATCACATTTGTAAGTATATAAAATATAATTTTCTTCGCAACACATAAGTCATTACAGTCGTAAACGTATAGTTTAATCAATTAAATATGCCATTGTAACTAGAGTTATTATCAGTTATTTATCCACTTACTACCAAACCAAAATATAATAATGCCAAATTCTGGTCGAAGCAAAGAGTGCATTACGGATGGAACGGACTCCATAATGACACAGACTATAGTGAGAATGAAAAAGATTCCCCACGCATAGACGGACTACATGATCAATTTCTTTCTCTCTTTCTTCTTTCTTTCTCTCTCTTGTTGACGATTCCTCACGTTTGTTTGTAATAAGGAAGAAATGTCTCTGCAAAGTACCGTTTATATCGTATTATATCGTATATTATATCGCATACTATATCGTAAATCGTAAATTATTAAAAAATGTAATGATTTCTTATAAATATTTCATAACGTCAATTCAATAAAACATCATTCTGCTTTCAAAAATTAAATTCTAAACTCAAAAAGTAGAAACCAATCTCCTCTAAAAAAAGCTCTAATAAAAATCTCCAATAAAAAAATCTATATACATTTTAAATTATAGAAGTAATGCCTGTTATTTCAAATTATTATGTCTTAACTTAAATATTTGTTTATACTATCACGCGACATGACACAAAATATTCTTTCGGATCAAATCAAAATATGGTATTATTATTCGTTTTATCTTTATATATCGTAGATCTAACCTCCCCAACACCCCCCGCTTTCTCACTCTCTCTACCCCCCTCACTCCCCACACCACCTCTCCCCTCCCCCCCTCTCTCCCCCTCTCACCCCCTCTCTCCCCCTTTCTATCTCTATCCTCCTCTCCCCCCTCACATTCTCCCCCCTCCCCCTCTCCGCCTACCCTTACCCCTCTCGCCCTTCTCTTCCCCTTATTCCATCACTTATCCGCCTACCCCCTCACTCCCCCTAATCCCTATCATCTCTCTTCCTTCTCTCTTCCCCCTCACTCCACCTCTACACCCTCTACCTTCTCTCTCCCTCCCCCCTTCCCCCACCCCCACCCCCTCTCCCCACCTCCCCCTCTCCCCTTCACCATTTATCACCCTACCCCTCCTCACCCCCTAATCATTACCATCACTCTTCCCCCTCTCTCCCCCTCTCTCCCCTTCTCCCTCCTCTCTCTCCCCTCTCTCCACCACTCTCTTGCCCCTCTCCCCACCCCATCACTCTCTCCCTTCTCACTCCTCCCTCTCTCTGTGCGCGTGCGGTGCGTGAGCGTGTGCGTGCGTGTGCGTGTGCGTGCGTGTGCGTGTGCGTGCGTGTGTGTGTGCGTGCGTGCGTGCGTGCGTGCGTGCGTGCGTGCGTGTGTGTGTGTGTGCGTGTGTGTGTGTGTGTGTGTGTGTGTGTGTGTGTGTGTGTGTGTGTGTGTGTGTGTCTTTGTATGATGCATGGGACAACGTAACATTATACATTAGTAACTGCGGTTTATTGCGAAATCTTGCGCAACATTCCAAAGATGTATAATTATCATATACTCATGTATATAATGTAAGACTTGGAATTTCCAAGTTATACATCCGTGAATAATCAAAAGAGCTTGAAAATTCCGACTTTTAATCGAGAGAGATCGTTTGTGCGTGCGTCTCTTTCGCCTCATCGAATTTACGGCGAAATTTAACGTATATGCAACGTGTAGTTGATTTTTGACATTTTATCTGGCAACCTAATTGACATTTAATTTGGCAATAAACTCTGCTGGTTGGCATAAAATGTCGATGTCGTTGTCCGCGTCAATCTATATTTAACGCTTCATATTGATGAAATGACATACTTATTTTAATTATATTTTAGGCATGCGTTAGGATAACTGGGAAAGGTTTTTGAGATCGTATAAGAAACCGCGTTTCTCCGGTTGAAAGGAAATATTTTACTCTTGAATACTCGAGGTGTAGCTTTGTAATTACAAATTGAAAATATATTTTTTTATGTGCCTTATCTAGAGAAAAATCTCATTTTTAGATAATAGATTGTTACCATTGAAAATCACTCTAGTTTAAATGAATTCGCATAGAATCATCTTTTTCCGCGAAAGAAAACTACAATTATTAAATACAATTCACAATAAACTTTCTTACATTCTGAGGACTCTGAAGTATCTTGATGTCTGCGTGCGAATTGCTTTGTATATTATGATATCAGAGAAGCAAGGAAAAATTTCTTGACAAGTCATACTCTTCCAGATATGCATATACGGTTCAGTACGGTTATAAAAAAACCTTTTAAATAAAGGAATAATTGTAGGGTATATAGAATATCTCAGAGAGCTATGACTGTTTGCATTGTTATAAAAATTTTCTTATCGACAATTTTTTCGATAAATTATAAGTAGATCTTATATAATAGTAAACTAGATTGTCTATCATTATTGTGTATCATATGATAACAAGTGTATGCGAGTTTTAGGAGGAAGTGTTACATGCACAGTAATCATTAAATCCAATGATAATTACACAGTTATACAACAAAAATCGAAAGAAAATAAAATTTTTATTTTATTTATTTAAAGCTTTTTTCTGTTAAAATTTAAGTATACATTTACTATACTAACTTTCCAAATCTCTCTTACTAACTTTCAATCTTTATAAAAAGATTTGTTACATTTTGTTATATGTCTTCTTCGTGCAACTCAATATTCCGTATAATAAATTCTTTCTCTAAAAATACAAACATTTTTATTAATTTATTTTATTTATACATTAAAACATTTATTACATCTAGATGAAATACAGAAATTATTCAGAGACATTTGTCGTGTATATCAAAATAAGACGAAAATCTAAAATATAACTCTCTCGTCTTAAACAGAAAATCAACACACGACAATGTAACATTAATGTAAATTTATTGATTCCATATATAAATCACATCCAACAGTTAATTACATTAATTACAGTTGATTCTTATTCTATAATATTAGAAGATAACATGCTTTTGCTACGTAAAGGTCTGAATTCCATTATTTTTACATCTCGTAATCAAAGCCATCAATGGAGACGATAATATAAAATTAATCCCTTACTAAAGCTACGATCCTTACTAAATCCCCTAATTAAGCTACGACATTACAGTTAACCGCAATTTACCTGCTGATCTTTGATTTACAATAAAATATCTTTTACGTGGCATTGCAGAATTAAAAGCTGGTTTCATCAAGCAAACTGTTTCTGTTCGAAACTGTATCATCAACTTCTGTCTGTCGAGCTGTTGGAGGCACATTGTAATTTCGACAGCCGAATCGCTTCTATAACAGCTTCTTGATCCTTTTATTACACACAAATGTAATGAAAATACCGATGTTCTGCACCATATCTGTCGAATGCGCAATATACAAGATGTGCCATACGTTTAGTGTATAAGGAAATATCAACCATCCTATTCCTATAAAAACTGATATTCCTATCACAATAAATATCATGATAGGCCACTTTTGGCAAAGATTGAACCTGCAAGTTAATAATTTTTTATATTTTCTGAAACTATTGTATATACATATATGAGCACTAGCTACTGAGATTATGCTATAAACGAAAACATTCCAAGTAATTAATACTATATATGTATATATACATGTACATATACATATACATATATACAGGATATTCTAAATAAAATAATACATCTCTTAAACAGTGGGGAAAAAATAGTTAGGAAAAAATTGTTCAAATTAAAGTTATAGAATATAAAAGAGGCAAGCTAAGACGTCATCATATC
>OZ020548.1:6929203-7058703 GCA_963971435.1 Lasius platythorax | reverse complement strand
AAGTCCGTAAGTGATCGTATTTAGCCGGTACTCGGTGAAGTCGTTCTGACTGCTATATCTCCAGATTATCCTTTGCAGATCCCGGATCTTCTTCATATCCCAGATCTTCTTCATGTACTAGAATTTGACGGTACATCTTTTCTACGTTCGTCGCAAGGACGAATCGATGCAACCGCCAGCGAAGTAAAACGTCAGCAAGAGAAGGCAACACACACACACAGATTAGACCCTACCAGAAGATGGCCATTAAACGAATTTCCGACAGTAGTCGTCGTCGAACCATTGAATACGACGCGCAGCTTTGTAGAGATGCTAGCCTCTCGCATTATGCCGTGATGGGGAAGGTAGCTGACAAGCTCTCTCGCTGGTAGTGCTGGATCTACAGGAGTCATGTGACCGAGATTTTTATACTGCTGCATGAACTCTAAATAAAGTTGGTGAAGACGGGCATCTCGAGTGAATCTCCTCTCCATTCCTGTGAGAACTCGCAGTGCAGAGAAACGCGTGAAAGAAAAATCCGGCAGCGGCTTGATGACCGGGAGCCGCACGACGTACCGACCGTCTGCGGTACGTAAATGCGTCCGGAGAAAGAGATTCTCGCACTCCTGGTCCTCCGGAGTAAGTAAAGCGGCAGCGACAGACAGCTCTTCTTGTTGCCAGAAACGGCGTACGATAGAGGTTAGTTAGACGAAACACAAGGGGCGCAACAATATTATAAATACATTTATAAATTAAAAATATAGTTATAGATCTATATATGTATATTAATATTGTTTAATATATGTGGGTGGTTTAAACCAGAATATAAACAGAAATTTTTTTACTATTTAAGTTTATTTCTAAGGATAAATTACAATAATTGAATATATTTTTTTAACCATAACCATTCTATATTTTAATACCACGCTCTGATACAACTTTAATTTTTCTCGCTTAGATAATTTAAAAATTAAACCAGAGTTATAAAAACTTTCGGACACTGATTCTCAAATTCTCTCTGATTCATTTTAGTACAAAACTTAAGAGGTTGGTGGCAGGAATAACTTTCATTCTTTACTGCTGCTCATTCTTCTTTAAAAGATTCATTTGATCGAACATTTGAATTCTTTAAGAAAAATTGTTTTATTAAACTGAGCATTAAATGCACTCAAAAATTCTGCTAGTTTAATCATTGCATTAACTAAAAATCGAAGAATTATAGTTACGCAACAAAAAGACTTTGCTCGTTCATTTTAACAAACATTAACTAAATGCCACTCAACTATTGTATATAACTATTGTATATAACTATTGTATATATGTATGTAGAACGCGGTTGTAACATTGGGCTGTCTCTTTTCGCCGCGTACTTATATTCGCGCGGATCGGCCGATCTTTTTTAATCAATTTCAATTTTCCAACTATTCGTGGCCCTATTGTGGACTGTTATTTAATTGTAAATGCGTTATAAATCAATTGCGGCTTATCTTTTTCCCTCCGTGCCCATATATATGTATACTATATATAACATATCTTATATACATAAAATACTTATATTATATCATCCAATAATTGTATACTTGCTCCGTTTAATACAGATCTCGTTTTTCAATTTTGACTTTTATAGGCTCAACAGTAGATAATACCATGTCCATATTTAATTTAATTTTATCTATCAGAATGCTCTTATCTACTTTGAATATTAATGTTCGTACCAAAATTGCTAATATGACTTTCATTGAAATCATCGCATATTTCGTACCTGTAATAATTTAGCAGTTATATGCAAATCAATTTTATCGTGATACATGTTGTTTTTGTGATTTGTTCATATCTACCTATACAATTTCTGGGTCCCATACTGAACGGCATGTAATAATGCTTATAAGATGTTCCTATTCTCTCAGGGAGGAATCTGTCCGGGTCAAATACCAATGGATTAGGCCAATATTTTTCGTTTCGATGCAAAACAAATAATACTATGCCGACATTAGAACCTTTTGGTAAAATAACATCTCCTGAAACATATATTTTTATTTTTAAATGTTATTATAATAGAAGCGTAACACACAAATAGCTTATAAGCAATAAGAAATAGTTAACTAAAATCCATTTCTTTTTTGTTTTTCCACAGACAAGTATATATTTGGTTCACAAAAAGATATTTTTTGTTAAAATTTAAAATAAATTTTTCAAATTCGTTTGTATTATACTTTGATAAATTTAAGCGTGATTTCTTGTGCTTTTTTATAATACATTTAATTTAAAAAAATTTTTTTACGATACATTATTTATAAAGTACAGTTTTTTTAAAGTTGATTTTTCTCGCATTTAAACTATATACAATAAAAATAAGCATATAAAAGAACTACATATTTATATTTGAATCTAAACAAACCTATTTTTACGTCCTCTGTTAGGTATCGCGCAATGAGAGGAACAGCAGGAAATAGTCTCATAGTTTCTTTAATGACACGATCCAAGTAATCCATATGTTGTAAATCTTCATATTTAAGTGGGGCAGATTTTAGACTTTTCGTTCCATAAATTTCCCATAATTCTTTATACACTTTTTCCTATTATAAGATTAAATAAAATACTTAATTATATGTATAAATATAAACATATGCAATATATATTATAAAAGAAATATAACCATATTAATGACATTTACGAATTCGTATCATTCTGGTATCGAAATGCTGATAATGATATCAAAGTAGAGACTTTTGTATGGCTTCATTAAGATTTTTAATTTAATTAAAACATTACACATAAAGTTCTTATTTAAACGAATTTATAAGTTTGGGATCGGATTAGTTCTTATAGGATTATATTTTTCGCTTGCTCGCGCGCGCCTGTTATAAGCGTATTTATGTTGAAAAAGAAAAATATTTATACAAACCACATACAAGTTTAAGTTAGAATTTGAACAAAACTGTAACTATATAATAATTTTATAAAAACCATGTTAAACATTATTATTGTAAAATTTATTTAACAGTATATCAAAAGATGAGACTGAGCGAGATATTATTTGATTAAAAGATAAAATTTCATACAGGGGGACCAATGATCTTAACCTCTCTCTTAACATATGTTGTCAAAATCATCATTCTGAGTAAACCCCAAAAAGTTTTAACGCCCATTACTTATTCAAAAGTTCTAAACAAATAAGATGTTATGCAAAACAAAATTCTAACGTGAACTGACTCAATGAAAAATTTAATATTAAACATAATTTATATGGTATATGATTATTATCGTGGTATGATTATTATCACTATATATACTGCACACACATAGGTACACTTAATAGGTAAATATATAAGTGCGCGGAAAAATTTCCATATGATTATTCAACTTTTGCGCGAAACAAAGGTTTCACATCACTCGGTGCTTTCAGTGTGATAAGATCTATAAATAACACATAGGTTTGCAACTATCTATAAGCAAAGGAAAAAATTGCAAACCCAATGAATTTAATGAACTCATGAGCATGAATTCTACATTATTTGCATATTTAAGTGAATTCGTGGACTGGTAAGGGGTTTCGCCTTTTGCCCTATCCCTAAATCCCTACCCTTCAATAAACTCATAATCTAATACAAATCTATTTCTGATTTTAAATTAAAATTAGGTTTAGGTTAGGTTAGAATTTTTTCGGGGTGAAGGTGCAGAAACTTTGTCCCTTCTCTGTCGACACATGCATTTAAATATGCAAATAATGTAAAATTTATGCTCATGGGTTCATTGTATTCAATGAACCAATGAGTTTGCAACTTTTATTTTTGCCTAGATAGTTGTAAAATTTATGTGGAATCATACAATTATTGACCTCGTCATACTGAAAATATTAGTGATGTGGACCTTGTAATGCGCAAAAAGTTGAATTATTATGTAAGAAATCTTTCCGCGCCTATTACAGGGTAACCGGTAATAACCGATCTTTAGATCACTCGTGTGCAGGTAATGCGGATTAAAAATAGGAAAGTCATTTAAGATTTTGCAATCTTTGCAATAATTAATGAGAAAATAATTTGAAAAGATCGGCCAATCCGCGCGAATATAAGCGCGCGGCAAGAAAAGACAACCCAATGTTATGCGGTTGCGCGCGAGACTTCAACGTTACGCGCCCTTCGTACATAGCCATTGTCATTTGTAGAGCTTCTTCCAACGCTTAGTTGCGAGATTGTACTCCCGCTGATTGGCCAATCTTTTTTAATTAATTACCCATTAATTGTTGCAAATATCGCAAAACGATAGAGGACTTGCCTATTAGGTTTAACCCGCTCTACCTGCACACGAGAGGTCGTAAGGTTATTGCTGAACACCCTCTATATTAAAAATTTTCATATTATTTATATTTTTTAACACCTTCTAAAATACTGTATGTATGTGCATGTGCAAAGAGAGGGGGGAGGAGAGGGAGAGGGGGGAGAGGAAAGGGAGAGGAGAGGGAGAGGAGAGGGAGAGGGGGAGAGGAGAGGGGGAGGGGGAGAGGAGAGGGAGAGGGGGGATGAGAGAGAGAGGGAGAGAGAGAGGGAGAGGGAGAGAGAGAGGGAGAGGGAGAGAGAGAGAGAGAGAGAGAGAGAGAGAGAGAGAGAGAGAGAGAGAGAGAGAGAGAGAGAGAGAGAGTAGTGATACCTAAAAAAAAAGAATTTACCGAAAAAGCATTTTTTTTATTATTGGTTAAAAATGTTTTCGATATTTTCTGTATCATAGAACTATTATTCGCAATGCTTCGCTTTTTAAAAAACAAATTGAATTATTTCTAAATGAATTTATATGTACATACTTGTATATCTGGAAAATTTGCTAACATTAAAACCACAAAAGTTAGCGTAACAGCGGTTGTGTCGGAGGCCTAATAAATAAAAATTTTATTTACTTCTTTATTTATACACAATTACAATTATATGTAAAGATACTTTACATACCGCTAATAGCATTGTCATTAGGTTATCGTGTATCATCTCTTGCGTCAAGTTATTCTTATAAGATGCTTCCATTAGAATGTGAAGAAGTGACCTATCTATATTATTTAAACAATGTATTTTAAAGAATGTAAGCTTTTTTGTGAGTGTGCGTACGTGCGTACGTACATTCATGTATATATATGTATAAGTGTGTTAATATAGTGTGTTAATTCCTTTCTTAATTTTATGATAAAAATTCTATATGCTATTTTGAAAATTAATATTGAAAGTAAATCGGGAATGAAGAACATGACTCTTTACCTACGAACAAAATTAGGCATTATAATAATAAAACGAAACATACTTTAATAATATTTTATCTAAACCCTCACGGAAAAACACTCAAAATAACACTCAATTTGAGTGTTATTTCGAACACTCAACTTGAGTGTAACCCTCAACTTGAATGTAACCCCCAACTTGAGTGTTGATTTGAGTGTTACTCTCAACTTGAGAGTTAACTTTAGTGTTATTCTCAACTTGAGAGTTAATTTGAGTGTTACTCTTAAGTTGAGAGTAACACTCAAATTAATTGAAATTGAATGTTTTATAAGAATAATCAGATATTTATTATCCAAATGTTGAGAGTAAACTTTTAAATGTTCAGTGTTTACACACAAACTTGAGTGTGAACACAGTCATTGGGTGTACACACTCAATCTTTTAATGTATACACTCAATTTTGAGTATAAACACTCAATCTTTGGGTGTACACCTGTAGCACCCTCAATGTTGGAGTGTAAACACTCAATCTTTAGTTTAAACACTCAAAATTTGAGTGTATACACCCAATTTTGAAAGTAATCTCCCAAAATTGAGTGTTAACACTGAATTTTGAGTTTAAGGTGTTGCCGGACTGACCTGTTATATCGACCAAAAATTATTTTCTTTTTTACGCTAATCTTTTTATTGGTTGAATAGAATAATAAATGCTTTTCCACGATTAAAGTACACATAGCAACAAAGTGCGGAATGTCCGATTTTATGTTAATTTTATGTTAATAACACGTATTTATGATATTTATGTTAATACACGTATGCACGACAATTTTGCACACGCTTTTCTCTTTCACTAAACTTCTAAACTCATTTCTAAAAGTTTACCTACATTCCTTCATGCAATTCCGAATGCGGACTGATCTTATTTTGTACGTACAAACTGCAAAACTTTTATATTAAGCAATATTGTTACGACCTGACGCGGCGTCAGATTAGGTCAGGTCGAAACAATATTGCTTAATATAAAAGTTTTGCAGTTTGTACGTACAAAATAAGATCAGTCCGCATTCGGAATTGCATGAAGGAATGTAGGTAAACTTTTAGAAATGAGTTTAGAAGTTTAGTGAAAGAGAAAAGCGTGTGCAAAATTGTCGTGCATACGTGTATTAACATAAATATCATAAATACGTGTTATTAACATAAAATTAACATAAAATCGAACATTCCGCACTTTGTTGCTATGTGTACTTTAATCGTGGAAAAGCATTTATTATTCTATTCAACCAATAAAAAGATTAGCGTAAAAAAGAAAATAATTTTTGGTCGGTAAAACAGGCGACTGCGGAGTTCGGCCGTCAGTCCGGCATCCTCTTAAATACTTAATATTTGAGTGTTTTTTCCGTAGGGGTAAGCTATGAAGAAAACTCATTTTGTTGTCTGTGCAACATTATAATACAGAAATCAAAACTTACAAATAAAATACCAACAAACTTACGACTTGTTTCACTTTTGGTTTTAGTATTCAATTCATTTAATACATATATTTGCTGCTGTATTACCTGTGTAATAATAGATTATGTAATATATAATATGCTGCGCAAGTTAGAATAATAATATTTGCAATATTTACTTTATCTATAACAGAATGTCCGAAGTTTAAAGTTTTTCGCTGTTCTCGTCCCGTAGCAGTGAGATTAAATATAAAATTGGGGTATAAAAATATATTTCGCGCTCTTGTTCTTAAAGTTTCTTTGAAGCTGAAACATATTTCTTTTAAAATAATATTTTATAAGATACAAAAGCATATCTAACTCGTGATTATTAAGTTCTACCAATAAAACTAGAAATAAATATTATTTTTACTTATATGTTAACAAATCTATTTATAACAAAGATTTAATTTGAAATATAAGTGTTACATTTATAAAATATTCTCTTGAAAGTGCAATTTCTTAAGAAAATTCAAATGTTTTATGTTCAGATAGATTTATCCTTACGATTTATGTAGATTGATATTATATAAGATTACGATAAAAAATCATTTTTACCTCATCATTGCCTTGAAAAATTGACTGATTATAATATTTAATGAATATTCCACTTTGACATCCATTAATGTAGCTTTATAACGTCATATAAAAAATAAACTCATTATTCAAGATATTATAGCTACTAACTGACTAATTCAATTACACATTAAACATTACATTTACTAATCAAATGTAATATGTAATTTCCAAATTGAAAATGTATGCCTTTATTCCAAATGTTTGAAGCTAACAATTATTAAGCTTATTTCATTGCTTTTGTTATTTGTTATAATTTTTGCAACATTAATTTATAAGTGTAAAATGTTCGAATAATCTTTTACAGCATATTTCGCATATTTTGTCATTAAAATGTTTCAGAAAATAAAAATATAAAAACCTAAAAACAAATTGACACTTTTATATTATATTTTATATTTATTTGATGCAAACTTATGATTATAATTAACTCGATTAAAATATTATAAATCTGATTCTGGTATTAAAATTAGTACACAATTTGATACTCTTTCAAATCTTATCTTTAAATAAATAATGTTTAACATTCTTCAATTTATAAAATATAATTACTGCTGTACCGTATATAGGTACCTTTTTTTATCCTTAGCGAATTTTTTGAATTTTTTAATTTTTACGATGCCGATTATTCGTTATAATAACTTTTATAATATGAGATGTTTTACAAATAAATAGAAATACTTGACCTTACCAAACGCATTAGTGAGAGTGCATTCTGTTATATGTTGCAGAAAGAAAACTTCATTCCCGTTTAGTCCAACTTTTTCTAATTTGTCCGTTAATATTATAGATTGTTCGATAAATATACCAAAAAATTTTTGTAACATTATTGTATTAATACTTGGCGCTATCATTTTTCGTTGTTCAGTCCATATAGATGCTGAAGTTATAAGAAGATAATAAAAAAAGAAGGGTAAATCTTTCGAAAAGGTTACACCTCACTGATCACTTTGATTTTTACATATATTACAGTGGATACAGTTTTGAATCACACACGCTCACTTCGAATCACATTACGGACTCTTCTGAGTTTCTGAGAAATATCACTTTAAAGTTTTGTACTTAAAAAAAACTATTAAAAGTAATATATATATTTTAAGTGTAACGTATGTAAATTGTTCGATTATCAACTTAGACTTTGACATTTCATGTTCAAAAATATTAGTACCTTTAATGTTAAAAGTGTATAACTTATTTTATCTTTAACAAAACTCAAAAACCATAGTCGCATATAGAAAGCTGTTTAGGAAAACTGCAGAAATAAATTAAATTTGTTAATGCGATAATGTGACAGTTATACTGAACACTGAAAGAGGTACGAAAACTAACGATGTCAACGAAGAGATATGTAACACGCAATACGAAAAACTGAATATAATCAGGAATAATAATCCAATATTCTTTAAAGTGTCGTATCTCAAAAACTAGAAGAGTCCGTAATGTGATTCAAAATGCGTCTGATCCAAAATTCTGTCCAACATAATATGAAAATCAAAGTAATCGGTGAGGTGTAATCTTTTCGCAAGATTTACCGAAGGAAGATATGTAACACATATACACCAACTCTAATATTTAAAAAAATGATGATAAATAACTTGAAATTAAGCCATTATGGAAGTATGAATAAGAATATTGTACAATTATAAAAATGCAAATAAATTATTCAGTAAAAATGACTTATAATTATTCTATTATGCAAAATAAATTATTAAAAGTAACTAATTATGTTTTATTTTTTTTTAAATACTTTACCAGGGGCTGTCAATAATCCCTTGCCAAATACTGGTTCAAATAATGTATATATTACACTTTTATCCAAGCAATGACTGTTTTGTAAAATTGTCTACAACGTCATATAAAGTTTTTTAAATATTTCTCTAATACACATCTGTTTATGTCATTTAGACAATTAACATACACTTCAGAAAATCACTTTGGTTAGATAAGTGATATGGTATATTATGAAAATATAAGAAATTATTTGTTTTAAATATAAATTTTCTCTATATAAATATAAATACTCATCTATTTATAGTAAAATATATAAGTAATTTAGTAAAACATATAAGTGCTGTGTTTCTACCTGTATTTGATCTGGTTTGTTTATTATAATGTATAACTTGTTACCCATCCAAAGTCGTAATGGAGTCGAGTATTTTTCTACCAGCTCAGTTAAAGTATCCAAAATTTCTAAAAATATTTTATGATATATTACGTGAAATAATTTATCTACATTTTATTATATTAAACACACCAATGGAATATTAACAATAATTATTTTTTATTCTGAAATATTGATATACTTCAAAAAGTTTTATTGCTAATTCCTTTATTATTTTTTCTTAAATTAAGCACATTATTCTATAATTAAACATATTTTTATTTCTTTAATATTACCATCGGGACTTCGCTGCAAAAAAGTGAGAGCACTTCCAATAAGCGGAAATGTTTTTGGACCAGGCAGAGAGTTGACTGTTTTAATAGAAGACTGTCGGCGATGGTAATTTAAGATAAAGTAAAATACGGCAATACATGCCAGAAAAGTTAATACCACACTTTCAAATGCCATTGTACTGAACAATGATAACAGCGAAATAATAATATGGCTTTATATTTATGTTACTACTGCGGACATCATCCACTCTTTAACGCTTTTATTTTGTTTCCCCCACTCAAGCAAATGATAAGGAAAAAAGTAGCAATAATCAATCTACTAGATTTTTAGATTGAAAATAAAGTTGTTAATCATTCTTGAAGTGTCAAGTGTACACGTGGAAGAGTTCGAGAATTTCTAATATTTAAATAAGATTAAAAATTAAATATAAATTTTTTGTTCAAAATAATCAGCGTTTTGATAAGGATATAAAGAAGTAGGTAATGATTCTAATGTTGTGTTACAAAAATTTCTACTTTCCTATTTTTGTTTAAATTATTTTAATTTAATATTAGTCATTTCATCTTTACAAGAGAAAAAAGATACAAATGAAATTCAAATTAAGAAGAAAATATTACAAATGAAAATAGCAATCGATAGAATAAACCTTATTATTGCGCTCGCTCTCTCTCTCTCTCTCTCTCTCTCTCTCTCTCTCTCTCTCTCTCTCTCTCTCTCTCTCTCTCTCTCTCTCTCTCTCTCTCTCTCTCTCTCTCTCTCTCTCTCTCTCTCTCTCTCCCCCTCACTCCCCCTCTCCCTCTCTCTCCCCCCTCCCTTTCTCTCTCCCCTCCCTCTTTCTCCCCCCTCCTCTCTCTCCCTCTCTGTGTAGGATTATACATGGTGTCCGGTAATAATCGCCGCATCTCTCGTGTCCTGATAAAGCGCTCCTCCCACTGCTTCGTCGCGCGCCCAGCAACCGCATAAAATTGGACTATCTCTTTCTGCTGCGCGCTTGTACTAGCACGAACTGACCGATCTTTTTTAATTAATTTCTTACTAATTATTGCGAAGATCGCAGAACGGTAGAGAACTTTCCTACTCGGTTTAACCCGCTCTACTTACGCACGAGAGGTGGAGTGATTATTATCGGACATTCTGTATATTATATAATAATTACATATGTAGACATCTTTATACATAATTTTTTTATATAGTTGTACAATCTAACATTGGCATATATGAATGTATTATAATATCTACATTTTCATATGCATCGATATGTTTTTTATTTGTGCTGTACGATCTTGCAGTTCTTGTTTCGTTTTCAAGTAGTTATTTATAACATGTTTTATTTTAATTGCGTAATTTAATAGATTTTGATCTAGTCCATAGTTACTTGTACCAGGTTTTCTGTTCACTTCTTTGTACCATGACGAACAATATGTCATGTGCATTATGGATTGGAGTTCAAGTATCAAGTGCGCACATATAAAAAAATTTAGAGCAAAACATACTGACATGTAAAGGATTATGATTTCTTTTGTAAGAAAGAATAAATGTTGAATAAATAAAATAAGTTATTCGTTTTGTGCAAATTGTAATATGACGCATGTTAGCGGCGTCTCAGTTTTTCCATCAGAATACTTAGTAAATATATTATTATGATAACTTTTTTCTTATCTTTATAATTATCAGTATGCTTGGTAATTATATAGAGAGATAGGGATCACCTCCCGATTTCGATAATATTGAAATATGTTGTCAAGGTCATCATCTTGAGTAATATTGTGAAGGTTTTAGTCGGCGCTCGTTGTTTATTAAAAAGTTATTAACAAAGAAAGTATAATCAATAGAGTATGTAAGGTAAATATTTAGAATAGGACAGCCCGGTCGAATCGTCTTGATCTTGACATATGTTGTCAAGATCATTGTCCTGAGTAACATCCAAGAGGTTTTAGCCGTCGCTCGTTGTTTATTAAAAAGTTATTAACAAAAAAATTTCCACGAATTATATGCAATTTTCAGACACCATGTACGTTTTATAAAATGAATCTCTACCAGATTCATTTATTTAGGTGTGGTAAGTCGAAGGTGAGGGCGGGGAAAGGGTGGAGCCCCTCCTCCTGCACTTCCACCCTGAAAAAACTAGCCTAACCTCTAACTCATTTTCTAGAGGTGAAGAAATAAGAAAACACTTTTCAGTGCGAAACGAGGTCCATGTTTCTACAATTTCATATGGGTTTGCAACTTTCCACACGAAGCAAGGTCCACCCCCATTATCCCCTGTTTTCAGTGCGAAACGAAGTTTATGTTCTTACAATTTCACATGGGTTTGCAACTTTCCACGCAAAGCAAGGTCCATCCCCATCGTCTTCTGTTTTCAGTGCGAAACGAGGTCTATGTTCTTACAATTCCACATAAATTTGCAACTTTCCACGCGAAGCAAGGTCTACCCCATCATCCCCTGCTTTCAGATAGTAGTATCAAATTATTGTCTGTATTTATAAATATAAAGAGTAAGGTAAATTGCGTGGAAAGTTGCAAACCCATGTGAAATTAATACAAAAAATTAAAAATTTTTACAAAAATTAAAAATTAATACAAATTAAAAAATTTTAATTAAAAAAACTTGGCGCTGCTGAACTAAATACTATGCTACAATTAAGGGTAAAACTCTCGAAGTTGGGCCTATACGCCGATGACCTTGACCTTAACATATGTTGTCAAGGAGGTTCTTCTGAGTAATTCTTCGCAAGAATTAAGTGGCGGACGGCATTAGTTTAGAAGATATAGAAAATTAAAGTTTCCTATGTGAAACACCGCCCCCTGCTTACAGTGCGCGCGCGAAAGGAGGTATATAATTGTACAGTTCCACATGGATTTACAACTTCCACGATATCCTCCCCACCCAACATGTACTTTGCAAGACGAAGTGAGGTTGTATAACGTAACCCAAACCAAATTTTAGTTTTAAATTAGAAATAGGTTTAGGTTAAGTTATATCTTTTGTGTGTGTTTGTGTGTGTGGAAGTGAAGCCTCCCCGAAGGGGGAGGGGCGGAACCCACTGCGTCCACGCATATACTTTACAACGGGAAGCGAGTTCCACCCTACCATTGTTGTGTGAATGGGAAAGTGTATGCGTGGACGCAGTGGGTTCCGCCCCCCCCCCTTCGGGGGGGGTCACCACTTCCGGAAAATATAACCTAACCCAAACCTATTTCTGATTTCATTTTCTGCTTGCAGTTCTTACAATTACAGGCCATTCAAGCGGAGAATAAACAGTATTTCCTTTTTTTAGCTCTTACGAATTAGTGTGATATGTGTAATATATTACAAATGCTGTTTCGTCATGTGCAAAATTTGAAAAATGTGCACATATTTATAAAAATATTCGGTTATATTCGTCTTACTTTTGAAATAACATATATGACGTTCTGATATATTATAGAATAAAATTATACGAATACATTGGTGTAAATATCACAAAAATTAAAATGTTACATATGACCTTCTGGAATTATGGTAGCGATATTATAATTGTTCAATATATTATAGTTTACAATTAATCTCCAGAACACTTCTATTAACATCTTGATATTTATTTCACGCGACATGCGCAATTAGAAAAGGGAGAATGTTATTACAATATAATATATGTAAGATTAAGATTTTCTCAAAAATTCCCTGATTGTGTAGATCGATCCGACCGTGTTACATAAAAGCATAGCTAGCGTAATGTTAAACATTATTTTATTGCGTATGTCGGCCTTTAAATAGACAGGAAACCCGTCGTTGCACTGCCGACATAAATGATATGTGTATTAATATAAAATTTTTCTTAAATCAAATTTTTAAAATTGCATCAGATTACGTATACCTGCATCCTTGTTTGCTTTAATTTAAATTTCTGAAACGCTTTGATGGTCTCCCTTCTATAAGGGGAGTGGTTGGTTTTGTGCTGAATAATTTTTGTAATAATGGAGCATTATAGAACGTATCTAAACCCAAGGAGAACAAAAAGTCAAGATGATATCATTGTGACGTCAAGATGACGGGAAAATATCAGAGTTTGATCACTAAACTATCATGACCCCAAAATGACTGTACAGTGACTCGTCATAAAATCATTATATGACGATATTTTGACTTTCAGGATTTTAATTCGCATATTTTCGAAAACATAATTTTTTCTGCGAGGAGATTGCCTGGCACTTATTGATTGATATTATCATATATATATAAATATATTTATTTCACTTTATTAATTAAAAATTTTAGTTTTATGACGTCACAAAACCGTCCTTGCCAGGAACCATAATGACGTCATCATAACTTATAGAACTGACTTTTGAAAGATGTCATTTTGACATCATTTTGACTTATGTGTTCTCCTTGGGAAATTGAATATAAATCCTTTAACTTCTTAAAATTTAATATTTTTTGTCATTTGCCGAGTTGGTGCAAAAGATGTTCCTCTTTAGCACACAGTCATGATACACAAATGATTAAATGCGATATGTCTAACTATTATTAGACCAAAAAGAGGCTATCCTTAGGCGAGAAGGCCTATTAATTATTGACGGGTACGTAAATGAAAATAAATGAATAAAAATAAAATAAAATAAAAATAAAATAAATAGAAATAAAATAAAATAAATAGAATAACGCTATAACAAGTTCATGCTAGTCTCTAATTATGGCAATATTACCTATTTAAGAATTTTATAGTAAAATTTTATGCAATCAAATTTTATGTTATAAAAGTACTTCCGATTATAATAATCTTTGATACAAAGACTTTGCATACCGCTTAAATATTTCCAACAAAATCATAAATTTCGTCAAAAAGCAAGTATGTACTAGCGAGATAAATCTTTATAAAAATTAACTAAGCAAATCTGAAATTGGTATTTATAGCCATATCTTGAATCCCGTTTTAGAAGGATAGAATATCAGGTTAGGTCAGAGATTTAAGTTTAGAATATATTTTTATATTTTGATAACCGAATGTCACATATTTGTAATTTTTAAATACTTTAAATACTTAATAAAACAGTATTGATTGTTAAGTGCAACAGTGTTGATTTATTATACTGTTAATATATATGATTTATATTATTGTGAGTCATCTGAGGAAGAGCAAAACAATTATGCTTACATAAGAACAGAGGTATAATATAAATAGACCTATCATTAGATGTAGCCTAAAAACTAGAGATTGAAAACATAATTAGTAGTTCCGTCTTTTTTTTTCTCTCTCTTTCTAATGAAAGAAAATGGATATAGTCAGATAGCTAACCATGCGAACACATGCAAAATGCATACACATGACAAACGCAAATTTACACAAAAGCATTTCGTACGAAAATGCTCGGTATAATTTTATATCATGTATGAAACTTGACTTGAGATATTGATTAAAATAGTGATCATGTATGTAATTAATATTAATTACATGATAATTTTGAATTAATTTTTCTTAAAATCAATACACAATCCTTAAACACTTTCTTAAAGACAAACAAAAATATGTTCCAAACACACATGAAGAATTATCTAAATTATGTGTACATGCAACAAATGGAAATGCAAAATTGGAAGAACTGGAAAAAACTATTAAACTGTTGAAATAGTAAGAAACATAACTATTAACATAAAAATTACAAATACACGCGCGCGCGCCCATTTTAATGGAAGAACTATGTATCTCTTAAACTTGATATACATACATACAAAAAATATCTCAGGTAAATTTTAAGGTTTAAGAAAGGAAAAAGAATATTAATATTTATTTCTTATTACATATATTTTTGAAGATTATTTGAAGATGACTTAATTTTTTAAAATAGAAATCCATATTTTTTATTGCATGTTTTTTTCATCTCTTAATCTGAGCAACTTCCATTTAAAACTTTTTTTCATTTATAATCAATATCTTTTAAGATATTCGATCAAACTCTTACAAGAAGCATTCTTTACAAGCGTTATCTAAGATAAACATAATGAATATTACAAAATCAAATCCAATCTTCAGTCAGCTCATGATCCGACTGCGTTCTTTCCATATTCTATCTCATCCACTTGGGGCTCGCGGTGTCGGACAATTTTCCCGGCTCGTTTGGGATATATGTTCCCCATGTTTTAAGATTCGTAATGTTTAGTCATTGATGACATTGTTAATGTTAAGATCATTTGAACACAATTATTACATGATACGTTTAAATTTGTAAAAGCGATTACTGCGTATATCAATTTTTACATCTTTTTGCGATAATTAAACTACTTTAGAGATATTTATCAACAATTGTATGCAATTTAAATACTTGATAAGATTTAGTACATAGATAGGAGGCTGTTATCGAGGATATTATCAGTACATATTTCTACAAATTTAGACGTTTCAGTTAACCGTGTAAAATGGCAAGATTTGACGAAAATGTTAATATGTTGTATTGCTAGCCAAAGAAATTAATGACGTGCTGCTAAAATATTCACAAGTCTTGTTGTAAATGAGGTCTTTTCTCATTTGTATTTATTTTATATTTTTCGTCATATTTCTTCAACGTCATTTCTCTTGTCTTTTGTCGTTCTTTTTATTCCTCGCAGTATCATCTGCTCAGCCTTCTTTAATCCATCGCACGCCTTAGACATTTCATGATGCGTTTGTGTCGCATTTGTGATTCAATTTATCTATGACGTCTAATTGCGCTAATATTTTTTGAAAGTGTGCGATTCCCAATACGAATAATTAAGTAGTTGAGTTCCTTAAAAAAACCACACAGGACGCAGCGATTTGCATACCGAATACATCGGAACTTAAACAGAGATTGCATGATTAAGATGCTTGTATAGGAAGTCAATAGCATTAATATTGAAACACTTCAGATCATCATCTCATAAAATGCTACCTAAATAATCGTTTATAGCTACATAATTAGCCCGCTTAAAATTAAATTTTCATTCAAAAGCTGGTAGGAGTGATGATTTTGTTGACATCGGTAAGAATATTACAAAGACCGGATAATATCAATCACACGTACATAAAGGCTCGGAGCTGGCAACACCGAGATATTATATAATGTGGAAAATACGAGATCCAACACATTATGACTTTTCAAATAGAGAAATTTTTTACAACTTGACCAATACCAGCAAATAAACGGGCGAAATTGGAAGAATATTTTTTTAGGGAGAACGTATCTCTTGGTTTGAGATTACAAGATTCCCTTAATCTTCCTCCAACCATACCGTGAATTCTTCCAATTTCGCCCGTTTATTTGCTGGTATTGGTCAAGTTGTAAAAAATTTCTCTATTTGAATTTATTTGACTAGCGATAAAAAATTACCAATTACTTAATTATGACTTTTATTAACAATATTATTATGCTGATTAAACTCATTAAAATAATGCATAATGATATTTGCCTATTCTATCATATGGCAATGACAGTCAATAATATATTGAAGATGGTCATCATTATTTGTGTTAAACTTTTTGTATTGACATTCTAATGTCCATGTTATCAATGACTATGCGTTTCTGATCCAGCTAAATGTGAACAAAATGTTGTTCAAAATATGATTTATTAGATGCATGGCGAAGCGAAGGGAGGGGCACTTTACAAAGGACGCACACACACACAATATAATACACAATATATATGAGCGGTGCATAACGCTGGATGCTGGACTTGGATCAGTTGTACCTCCGCTTGAAGGACTGTCTCCTCTCGCCGCGCGCTTGTACTCGCGCGCGGATTGGCCGATCTTTTTTACTTAATTTTTTACTTAATTAATTATAGCGAAGATCGCAAAACGGTAGAGGTTTCTTCTACTTGTCAGTTTAACCTCCTCTATACATGCACATGAGAGGTGATACGATTATTGGACAACCTGCATATAAACAGCGTTTTAGCTATAAGTCGACACTGTATAATATCATGTCACATAGTAATATAGAACTGTGTTCTAGAGAGCTTCATAATTAATATTAGACTGTTCTAATACCAAAGATTTGTAACAATAAAAGAATAAAAGTGATTGTTGTGTGTTATAGCAACTAGCAACATTATGTTGTTTTGTCGATTTATATTTATTTTGTGTATTTGTATAAATTTTGACGCATTATCTTGTGTTTTTGCACAAGTTCACGGATCTAATGACAATAAATACGAGAAAATTAATAGCAATATACTGCCAGCTTATACCGTTGCTTTGAGAGCCGATCTTGTCAACTCAACTATATGCAAAAATGAATTACGAGACTTCCGAGACGCCGTAAATCAACGAATACTGTGGAGCTTGAAAAGTTAGTGAAATTCTTATTTATGATCACATTTATAAAAAAGCTCGAAAATTAAGAAAGTTAATTGATAAACAATTATTTGCGTTTACTCTACATTGGATTAATTATTTAATTACAGAAACTGTTAGTTAAAGTTAACTGAAATTAGACTAATCTTGTACTTTTCTCTACCATTGTTTGTAAAAAAAGCAGAAAATTAGTTAGATTATGGTTAATTTTAACTAACGTTTTTGAGAATGTCACAGTGTAATATATTAAACTATCTACATTGTGCATGTGCGAGATTACTTCAGCATTTTAAATATCTTTTGATATTTGTACAACAATGAATTTAATGTATGCACATAATATCCCAGGATTTTTTAAATAAACTATGCCAGTATGTTATAAAAACAAAAATAAGATAATATAAATATATGAATTTATACATAAGCCTATAAATGCTTTATTAAATATAAGCCTATAATATGCTTCACTAAAGTCTTTCGCTTGCGAACTATTGTTCTTATTATTGAGCTATTCAGACCCCACACCTTGATCTATACTTTTCATTTTGCTACATATATATTTAATGATACAAAATCAGATGCGAAAAAGACTAATGAAAGTCAAGCGCGGATATCAGGCGCAACAAATTTGTTTTTAAATTCTACTCTAATTATTGTGAGATAAGGGTTCTAGGATATATCGAGGATGGAATATGGCCGGATAGGCGTGGAAATGGTTCTCAGGTGATCGTTAAGCCAAAAACTCGGTTGCACACGAAGGGTCTTTATTCCCCAAAAAGCACGTAAAAGCACGTGTTCTGTACAGGTCGTTGTCTCCGACTGACTAGGGAGAGACACGCTCGTCGCCTTGCCGGTTGCGTGGCCCTCGCCAGCCAATCACGGGCGCGCGTAGTAATATTTAGCCGCATCGGCGGAAAACAATCTCGGGCGCGCGTACGGGCGACCAAGAAGCCGCGGCGCGCGCAGTATACCTCGGGTGAACGCATAGGCGTAGCCTGACTGGGCCTTACATTATATTGAACGTTTCGGTCTTTCTTTGGACCATCTTCAGCAAGTTGACTAAAAAATTCAAGTGTTTTGTATGTGACTGTTTTGTGTGTCACTAAGGTCAGATCATACAAAACACTTAAATTTTTTTAGTCAACTTGCTGAAGATGGTCCAAAGAAAGACCGAAACGTTCAATATAATTAGAGTAGAATTTAAAAACAAGTTTGTTGCGCTTGGCTCTCATTAGCCTTTTTCTAATATTTCATTAGCCTTTTTCTAGTACCTGATTTTGTATTAAATCAAAGCCTTTTCAATTTATTATTATATTTAATAATGTCATCTTGCGCCAGCGTAAATTAACACCAAGAAAAATTTGCCCTGTGCACAACCAAATAGTGCACATTCAAAAATTAATTTTCTTTGGAACTTATGTACTACCATCCACGTCTGGTTCTTAATGGCCTGAAAAATTTAAATCGTATTTTTCACAGAGCCCTATCAAATACTTACAATTAGTGTTTTATTAAAAAGATATAAAAAATGAAATACAAAATATATAAATGAGAGATGATGCCGGATTTATTCTTAATATACCATATAAATACAGTAGGTAAACAAATATTTGCATACTTTATTATTTTGGAGAATTATAAAGAAAAATAAATATTACTATTACAAAGTTCTTCATTTAATGTAAAATGTGAAATAAATAAATATAATATAACTTTAATACAATTGTTAATAAAACTATACACAAGGATAATTTAACAATGTAAAGATTAGAGTCAAAAAAATATTTACACACTAGAAATATTTAAAGAAAACATCTATCTCATAAATATTAAAGATTTATAATATTTAATATGCATTCCATTTGCAACGATTATGCCTTGTAGTTTTCTTAGAAATTTGATTCTATTAATTTTTCAATTGTTTTTGCAAAAATTTTTTTCTATTCTTTAAATAACATTTATTTTAAGTTATTCTTGCTAATACGATTAAAAAATCGTATATGCGAAATTGCATTCATTGATAACACTATGAATACTAATATCTATATGGAAATATTGTGTAATAATTTGCCTAATAATGTTTGCAAAAGTTAAGGATAAGCTAGTCTTATTACTTCCAGCAGGGCAATGACTTCACCGCAAACACCGAACATCAACTCTATCGAGAATCTATGGCATTTATTCAATGTAAATTTAAAAAAAATTATATTACTAGCAAGAACAATTTAAAAAGAATGTTATCTAGCGACTGGATGAAAATTTCTGCACAAACAATTCTTTCGAACAACTAAAAATTTAACAGAATCAATGTCAATAAGACTACAATATATCATACAACATAATTAATGCAAATAGAATGCACACTAAATATTAAAAATTATTAATGTTTATCAAATAAAAATATTTTCTTTAAATATTTCTAGTGTACAAATACTTTTTTAACTATGAAATTTACGTTTTTGTTAAGTTATTCTTTTTATATTGCATTTTATCTCTCTCAACGATTGTATTAAAATATATAATACATTTATTCGTTTCATTATATCAAATGAAGCACTTTGTAACAGTAATTTTACAATTTCTCTATAATTATACAAGAAAAATAAGATATTTAAATACTTTTTACCTACCATAAGACGAGGAGAATTATTTTAATCTGTTTATGTCAGTTGTTTTAACTATTTGACATTGCTAAAGGTGATCAAGACAACTTTTATTAATTATTTATTATTACTGTTTTATTTTAGATGTATTTTGGTTGTACAGTCTACAAAAGTGACTGGATTAAAAATATTAATACAAATATTAATAAAAATATTTATACATTCTGGGTAAAAATAAATAATATATAAAAAATAAATAATATATAAGTATATATAAACAAAATAGTTGAATAACAACATATTTTTTATTTAATCATATCTTTATTTAATCATATATTTTTATAGTTTATTTATACATTATTACTGTCATCTTAAATTTTTACTTAATACTCTCAATGAAAGGGAAAATTTTGAAAATTTTGAATGTAAGTATGCCTTCTACATAAATTTAAAAAAAATATAAATATTTTAATAGGGTAAATATACAGATTAACATACCCACCTCCAATGACCTTGACCTTGGCATATGTTGTCAAGGTCACTGTCCTGAATAACATCCAAGAGATTTTAGCCGTCGCTCGTTGTTTATTAAAAAGTAATTAACAAAAGAATTTCCACGAATTATATGCAATTATCAGACATCATGTACGCTTTATAAAATGAATCCCTATCAGATTTATTCATTTATGTGTGGTAAGTCGAAGGCGCGAGCGGGGCCCCTCTCCCTGCACCCCCATAAAAAAAAACTAACCTAACTCAACCTACCCCATTTCTAGAGGTAAAAAAATAAAAAAACACTTTTCAGTCCGAAACAAGGTCTATGTTTCTACAATTCCACATAGGTTTGCAACTTTCCACACGAAGCAAGGTCTACCCCCATCATCTCCTGCTTTCAGTGCAAAACGAGGTTTATGTTCTTACAATTCCACATGGGTTTGCTACTTTCTATGCGAAGCAAGGTCCACCCCCATCATCCCCTGCTTTCAATGCGAAACAAGGTCTATGTTCTTACAATTCCACGTGGGTTTGCAACCTTCCACGCGAAGCAAGGTCCACCCCCATCATTTCCTGCTTTCAGGTAAAACTATTGTCTATATAGTCATTGTAAATCGAACGCGTGAGCAAGGGAGGGGCGGAGCCCCTCCCCTTGCACTCCCACCCCAAAAAACTAACCTAACCCAACCCATTATCTACAAGTGAGAGGAGTGATTAGGGTAGACCTTACTTCACGTGGAAAGTTGCAAACCCATGTGGAATTGTAAAAAAATAGACCTCGTTTCGCACCGAAAGCAGGGGATGATGGGGGTGGACCTCGCTTTGCGTGGAAAGTTGAAGACGTCCTACAGTAGGTCAACATAAAAATTAATTATTTTTATATATACGTTGTTCAAAAATTACGTATATTTCATTTAAATTCTTTTGTTAATAACTTTTTAATAAACAATGAGCGACGGCTAAAACCTCTTGGATGTTACTCAGAACAGTGACCTTGACAACATATGTCAAAGTCAAGGTCATTGGAGGTGGGTATGTTAATCTGTATATTTAATAATCTAACCCGAATATTTAGTAATCTAAGTAATGTGAGATATCTAACTTTACAGACTTAATAATTAATGAGAACATTGATGATTAACTAACAATGAATAAAAAATATTGCTCAATATTTTTGCTTAAATAACAATTGCTTATTTTATATTTTTAAGTGCTGGATTCTAGCGGTGGATATAAACCAGGCTTTCTTTATGGAAATAATTATTGGTTGGGTAGTCGTAGCCAATGTCTCGATACAATGAATGCAACTCCTCTAGAGATCGCAGAGCGTCATATATTAAATAATACGATATATCGTAATCCAAAAGAGGAATCTCCGCCTTTCAAAGTAAATTACTTTGTTGCTCATTTCAAACACAACAGTACTCTTCAATATCACATAAATATCCCCAATGAAGTAAGTTTATACATTTTTATAAGATTTAAGCTTCATATAATTAATTAGAATGAGTATCAAGTTATAAATTAAATCGAAGCCAGTAAATTTATATAGATTTTAAAATTTTTATTTATGTGAGCGTGCGTGTGTGTGTGTGTGTGTTAAGAACATAAAGGTATTAAATATGTTACATTACAAAAAACAATTATGAAATGCGTAAAAACGCGGAAAAACTGCAGAAAGACAGATATCCCAAATACACTATACCGCAAAGGTAAAGGTCATTTATATTGTTTTCAAGATATATCCACAAATTGTATTTTTTTTTATAAAATTTTTTTTTAAATTTTTCACAATTGCCGAGTTTTTTTACCTTTTTATAAAAAGGTTAATAAAAAATTACATAATAAGTATGAAATCAATATGATTGCAAGATTCTATATTGTACATTGGTAGATTCTTGTTTCTTTCACTATTTACTTTATGCTAATGTAAAGGTTGACTGTCACTGCTGCTAACACCAGGATTTATTGCATCTCATTTTTGTCAACAATCTAAGCATTCTGTCGGCAATGTCTCCTATGGAAACATGATATCTTACATATTTCGTAAATAAAACAAATAGAATAAATAAAGCATAATAGAGTTCTTGTCTATTTCAACAAATTCTTCTCTCGTGACTTTTTAAATCACTTCAAGATCATTTCAAGATCACTTCAATAATACTTTTAAATTTGCCTTTCTTGTGCTTTTATAATATCAAAACAAAAATATAGTGTTTTGTATTAAAGAACACAAAATAATTTTGATATAAAAATTGAAAAATTTTAAAAAATTGTTTTTGTATTATCAGATTCTACATAAAAAATAATAAAAGAAGTCTTGCCATATGTTCCTCATACCTTTTATCATTTAGTAATTATTTTAAACGACACTTATCTAGAAATATCCTGTATATAATAAAAATATATAGAAGGAATAAAGATGGCGGTGGAAAGAAGGTGACGTGAGTTTGGTGTGGTGATAGTTGTTGGAGATAGAAGATGAGGTGGAGGAAAGTGGGAAACTAGGGAGTGGAGGAGGTGATGGAAGAGGACGAGAGGAATTAGTGGAAATGGAGGGGGCGATGGGGGTGCAGGATGAAAGGAGCTAGGTGGATGGAAATGAGTTCGATTAATCAGATTTAGGAGAATTCGAAGTAATGTGAAGAAAGAGGGAGATGGTGGCGACAGAGAAGAGGATCAGAGGATAGAAGAACTAAGATAAGAATGTGGTCGGAAAGGAAGGTACGAGCAGAGGATAACTATTATCGGCAAGTGGCAGGACTATTATGGCGAAGGCGACACGGGAAAGCCGGCGGACCATGTGCGCGGAACACGTGTTGCAACAGACAGTGAGAGACGCAGTAGAGAGAGGAAGGCGAGAGTGAGTACAGTAAACAGTGAGAGAAGATGGGCTGGAAAAAGGAATTGATAAAGGAATTGAGAGGAATAAGAAAAGGAGTGAGAGGAGTAAGGAAAGAGTTGAGGCTAATGAGAAGGAGAGGGTTGAGAGTGCTGGAAAGGGAAGAGGAGAATAGTGACAGGTTAGAGAACGATAGTGGAGAGGAGAAGAAAGAAGATGAGGTAGAGGAGACAAGGGAAGAGAAGCAGGAAGAGGAGAGGAAGAGGAAAGGTGCCGTGAGGAGAGAAGAGGATGAAGAGGAAATAGACAAGGAAGATAATGGTGCAGGGATGAAGAGAGGGGGGGGGAGCTGAGAGTAAAACCAGAAAGGGAGTGAAGGCTGAGGAAATCGCGGAGAGGAAAGAAGAGGAAAGAGAAGAAAGAGAAGGAGGAGAGAGTGGGACGGTGAAGACGACAGAGGGAGTGAGGAAAAGGGTGATAATGAAGGGCAGGAAAGAAGTCAAGAATGATAGAAGAGATATCCCAGGGGGTAGAAGTGAAGATGGGAGTGGAGGGGGTAGAGAGATGGGTAAGGAAGGAAAGGGAGAAGAGAGTAAGGAAGTTAGGAAGAAGGAAGAGGAAGAAGAAAGAATGGGAGAAGGGGTGGAGGAAAACGGGGAGAGAATAATAGAAGGGATTAGGAGAGGAAAGGTAGAGGGGGAAAAGTTGAGGATTGTGGGAAAAAGGAGGTAAAGTAGTGAAAGGGGAAGGGGAGGAGGGCAGCTGGTGGAAATGTGTGGAAGAGGATAAAGAGGAGAAGGAAGAGGGGGAAAAGGAGTTTTGGAAAAAGTTGGAGGATAGAGCAGAAAAGGAAAAAAGAAAAAAGGAGGAGAGAGAGAGAGAGAGAGAGAGAGAGAGAGGATAGAGAGAGAAGGGCAGAGCAGGGGAGAAGGGAAAGGAGAAGAAGAAATCTGATATGGAGGGGGATAGAGGGGGATAGTTTTGAGGAAAGGAATAGAGTTCTGAGATTGCTAATGGAGAGGATATTAGGAAAAAAGGTGGAATTAAGGGGAGTAGAGGAGAGGCTAGGGGAGAGGGGAAAGAGAGAATGTTGTTAGTGGTTATGGGAAAGGAGGGAAATAGAGACGAGGTATTGGAAAAGAGAGGAGAGATAGAAAGAAGATGGAAGATGTAAGAATAGGAATAAAGGAAAAGGCGAGGTTAAAGAGGAGAAAAGGAAGGTGGATAGAGTTTGAGAGGGAAATATGGATAGAGGGAAGAAAATGGAAGTGGGATGAAGAGGTCGAGGAATGGAGGGAATGTGAAGGGGAGGAGGACAGGAAAGGAGATTGAGGGGAAGAGGGTTAGGGAAAGGAGCAGAAGGCGAAAGAGAAGCAGGGTATTCTGTATGTATTTTTATATTTCGCAGAGTAAGAGAGGCAGAAAGAGGGAGAGGAGTGACGGAGAGAGCAAGAAGAACGAGGAAGATGCAAGGATGGGAAAGACAGAAAGATGAGGAAAGCAGAAAGGAGAGAAGGAGGAAGGAGAGACTAGAAACGCAAGGAGATAAAGAAGAGAGTAAGGGAGGGAGGGAACTGGGAGGATAGATGAGGGTTAGGGGAGGGGGTATGAGCATGTAATGGTCGCATATGGCCAGGACGCGAGGGGAAATGTTTTATATTTCGTAAAGGTTTGGGACCGCTCCTTAAAAGCGCCTTTGAAACCCTAAGGGGACCAAATAAACGCATACAATACAATAAAAAATATATATACAGGGTGTCCCAGACTTTGATCATAGTGGCTGATATAAGAGAACATATCATCGCCGAATGTGCTAAATTAATATCGGATACATTAAACGAAGACAATTATTATAATGTAGCCGTTACTAAAATGTCGTGATATAAATGATCGTTGAATATTTTTTGTAAATAAAGCTAATATTAGTAAGAGAGTAATAATTTCTTCTTATTATTATTTTGTTCCTGTAAACAATTTTCAAAACTTGACCATAACAATCTATGATGGTTGCATTCCGAAAAATATATATTAGAATCCTGCTATAAAGAAAAACATGTTCTTATTTAAGATACCAAAAATCACTTTTAAATCTCTGAAATGCCTTCATCTAGAAAGATTTCGTTTGAGCTATCTAATGTCTCTCTTAAAACCATGCAACTTGAACTGAATTTTTCTCTACAGAGATGGCATTGATGAGACATACCAATAAAATTTATATTAATTGACATAAATAAATGAAATTAATATTAATAAATTAAAAAGGTAATTTGTAGTTGTTCTGTATATGTTACGTATGTATGTATATATGTAATGGTATATATATGTGCGTCTATATATCTGTATGTGTATGTATTATATATATATATATATATATATATATATATATATATATATATATATATATATGTATATCAGATGTGACAATACATAAATGTTTAAGGAAATATAATAAAAACAAGAGATAAAAAAATTATAATAAACATATAACATAATAATAAATAATAATAAAGATAATATATATATATATTTATTTATAAAACTTTATTGCTCAGTTTATACATATTCATTATTCCAAAATTCAAATATAAAGAGATAACTATTCACATATATGTTAATGATTGACAGAATTACATGAGAATGCATTGACACTGTGCACATATGAAAATATATTACTATGTATTGTCCAGGATCAAAAGTTGCGGGCTCAATCTCGCGGAAGTTTAAGTATGCAGGGCGTGAGAGGGAGGTTAGGTGAGCGCGCTCGGTTAGTTGGACGAGTTTTACAGACGTATCATTTTTGTTAACGTTCAGCAAATAAAGAATTTAGTCATAGTAACAATCTGGCCTTTACTATAATCCACAAGATCATCATATCGGAAACATTGGTCAATTCGAGCCGGATTAAGATTAGCAAAGGGATTAGAGGCTTGATTGTGAATAACATAACCAAGAAGGTTCAATATAACCTAAAAATCAGGAGAGGCGACGGTAGGCGTCGCACATACACATACACGCACGCATTCCATGCGTGCAAGCAGCAGGAGAGGCGACGGCAGGCGCCGCACATACACACATACGCATGCATTCCACGCGTGCAAGCAGCAGGAGAGGCGACGGCAGGCGTCGCACATACACACATACGCACGCATTCCACGGCGCGTGCAAGCAGCAGGAGAGGCGACGGCAGGCGTCGCACATACACACATACACACGCATTCCACGACGCGTGCAGGCAGCAGGAGAGGCGACGGTAGGCGTCGCACATACACACATACGCACGCATTCCACGGCGCGTGCAAGCAGCAGGAGAGGCGACGGCAGGCGTCGCATATACACACATACGCACGCATTCCGCGGCGCGTGCAAGCAGCAGGAGAGGCGACGGCAGGCGGCGCACATACACACATATGCACGCATTCCACGCGTGCAAGCAGCAAGAGAGGCGACGGCAGGCGTCACACACACACACACACACACACACACACACACACACACACACACACACACACACACACACAGAGGCATTCGAGTCAGGTTGGTAAGCCCCATTCTTATCCTCATATTGTCGTTAATTAATTTCCTATTCCGATAGTCAATATGGATGCAAAACTCAGGGTTAAAATTAGTAGCATTAAACGAAACTTGACAAACTTTCTCAATTATGCTCGAGCATGTCAAGGCGAGCTTGAAGAGTTGCGTGAGCGTTACGAGCGAGCACCAGATGTTTTGCGACAGTTTCAAGAAGTGCAAGAAGATATAGCAGTCCTATTGGTAGAGAAAAATTCAAGCGCTGAGGATATGGAAGCACACGCCCAAAGTATTGACAAATATGAGCAGGTTTATTACGGAGCAATGGCAACAGCACGAAGGAAATTGAATATGGGAAACGATCAACAAGAAGATCAAGTAGCTCAACTACAGGCACAAATTCAAGCTCTAGGAAGGAGAACAAGCGGTCAAGAAGATAATACGTTAAAGATAAAGCTACCCCCATTGACAATTCAACCATTTCACGGAGAGTATGACAAATGGCTCACATTTAAAGATGCATTTACTCAGGCAGTGCATAACAAAAATATCCCAGGCATACAGAAATTTTAACTACTTCAAGGTTTATTAAGGGAAAATGAGCTCAAGATTATAACAGCTCTCGAGGCCTCAGACGTCAATTATACAATTGCATGGGACTTACTGAAGAAACGATATGAAAACAAGAGGCTCATAATAAATACACATTTGAAAGGATTATTCGAGCTAGCTCCAGTTATAAAGGCAAACTATGCAAGTCTTAGAAATATCATAGATGAAGTCAGGACTCATACACGATCGCTCAAAGCTCTAGGACAACCGACAGAACATTGGAGCACGATGTTAACACATGTAATTGCAAACAAATTCGACGGTGTGACAAGAGAAGAATGGGAAAAGGAGATTAGAATGAAAGAATTAGACGAGCTGCCAACTTTAGACGAAATCTTATCCTTCCTCGAGAAACGTTGTTTGATGCTGGAAATGACGGAGAGAGGCAAAGCAAAATCTGAAACATCAAGCTCTACAGCTTCTAAGAAAACAGAGAAAAGAATAGTCATGGCAACCACTACAACAAAATGCGCTCACTGCGAAGGTTCACATTCAATTTTCAAGTGTGAAAAATTCTTGAAGCTATCACCGTATGATAGATATACGGAAACGAAGCGGCTGAAGTTATGTACTAACTGTCTAAGGGAAAACCACATTAGTAGAGACTGCACTTTATCGTCCTGCAGAAAATGCGATTTAAAACACAACACCTTGTTGCATAGGAGCCAAGGTCAAAATGTAGAGGTGGAGAAGAAAAATAGTGAAAAGAAAGCGGCAGTAGTACACTACAGCCAATCACAGGCAATAGAAGAGAATGATACCTCGCACGAAGAAGAGGCTAATGATCACTGTAAAGTAACAACTCACTGTCTGCCCAAGCAAGTTACAAGAGTAATTCTCTCGACCGCACAGGTCTATGTAAGCGATATCGACGGGATCTTGCATAAGTGCAGAGCATTGGTAGATCCGAGATCTCAGATTAATATGATTACAGAAGAATTTGCAGATAAACTCAGGATATCACAGAAGAGGATAAAAATGCCAATCAGTGGCGTGACTCAGGCAAGGATCACGATTAGCAAGTCGTTGAAAATTCAAATGACGTCAACAACCTCGAATATTAAGATCGAGCTTGAATGCTTGGTACCTCCGGTTATCACGGAGTATATACCCCAGGTAACATTGAATAGGTCTGAATTAGCAATACCTGGACACATCGATCTCGCTGACCCGGACTTTGGAACACCGGGCCCTATTGATCTTCTATTAGCAGCAGGACCATTTTGGAAGCTGTTACGCCCGGGTGAAGTAATTTCAAGGAAAAATGGTTCCATGCTTCAAAACACCTACGTGGGCTGGATAGTCGGGGGCGAATACGTCACCAGGGTAAAGCAGGTAAAAGCATCAGCATGTCACCTAATAACGATTCCTGAACTAAATGATAAAATCGAAAAATTTTGGAGGACTGAAGAAGTTGAAGTTATACGCTCGAAGACTAAAGAGGAGGAATTTTGCGAGAAACAATTTCTGTGAACATACAAACGGGATGCACAAGGCAGATTTCAGGTAGAATTACTAAAACGGACCGAAATAATTTTAGGAAACTCGTTTGACGGAGCACTTAAGAGACTTCTCAGTCTGGAGAAATGACTCGCGAGGCAGCCGGACGTAAAACTAGGCTACATACAGTTCATGCAAGCCTACGAAACATCAGGGCACATGTCAATCTGTAAAACGGAACCGGAGAAAATGATGACCGAACATTTCTACTTGCCTCATCAACCCGTAATTAAAGAGACTAGCCTTACGACAAAGTTACGAGTGGTGTTCGACGCATCAGCAAAAACGTCGTTAGGGACGTCGTTGAACGACAAATTATTACCAGGACCGAACTTACAAAACGACAATGTAAAAATATTGTTACGTTTTAGGATGCATAAATACGTATTAACGGTGGATATAGCACGGATGTTCCGGCAAATAGACGTAGTAGAACAGGACAGAAATCTGCAACAAATTTTGTGGAGAGAGGAAGCAACTCAACCTATTCAAATTTTTACGTTGAATACGGTGACATATGGAACGACATGTGCGCCCTTTTTAGCAATGGGATGTCTCAGGAAATTGGCACATCAAGGAAAAACAGTCACTCCCAAATCGGCAGAGGTTTTAGAAGATGATTTTTATATGGACGACTTGTTGACAGGGACAGATACAAAATCCGAAGCAATAAGGCTACAAAAGGAACTGTCAGAACTATTGATGAGCGCACAGTTTCCACTCCGTAAGTGGAGAACGAATGATCGAGCGATCTTGAATCATTTGACAGAATCTGGAAAAACCGAGGATTTATTGATTTTAGATAAACAAGAATCCGTAAAGACACTAGGATTGTTGTGGAATAATAACGAAGACGTTCTACAATACGAAATTAAGCAACCTAATAGTTCTAAAGTCACCAAGAGAAGAATATTATCCACGATCGCTCAGATTTATGACCCGCTAGGCTTGATAGGACCCGTGGTAATGACAGCTAAGCAAATCATGCAAGGACTTTGGAAATTAAGCACAGGATGGGATGAAGAAGTCTCTGCAGATCTGAAATCAAAATGGGAGGTGTTCTGCGAGTCATGGAATCATCTTCAATCTCTAAAAATCCCACGAAACGTAGGTTCAGGAAAACAGAAGGGTAGCATATCATTACACGGATTTTGCGACGCATCTGAAAAAGGATTCGGAGCTTGTGTCTACGTTTTAAGCAAAGGCAAAAACAACGAGGTTCAAGCAAATCTTCTGTGCTCAAAGTCAAGGGTAGCGCCTCTTAAAACTTTGACATTACCTAGGTTAGAGCTTTGCGCTGCTTTATTGTTGTCAAGAGTCATTTCAGTGGTCACATGAGCTCTCAAAACGCCTGTAGAAAGCAAGCATCTATGGAGTGATTCAACCATAACGCTATGCTGGATCAAGACACCCCCAAACCAGTTACAAACTTTCGTCGCAAATAGAGTGGCGGAAATACAAGGATTGGCGAGCGACGCAACTTGGCGCCACGTTCCATCGAAACACAACTCGGCAGACGTCTTATCTCGCGGACTTTGCCCGGAAAAGCTCCCGCTGCTCGACCTTTGGTGGAAGGGGCCTTCGTGGCTCATTTCAGAAGAAGAATGGCCTCCGCAAGAGTTTCCACTCCCAACAAGTATTCCAGAGAGAAAATCTACAGACACGAAATTTTCAAATGATGGCTGGAAGCAAAAGAGGATGGCCGCTTTAGCTGCTATCTCGATTACAACAACAAATTCATGTCAAAGAACAAGCAAACCATCGAAATTGACTAGAAATGTAGAACTTTTTGGAAAGATTTTCATCATTTTTAAAATTACAAAGAACGGTTGCTTACTGTTATCGCGTTTATGATATCGCAAAGAAATCAGAAAGGAAAGTAGGCCTTGTAACGGTAAATGAGCTAAAAAGGGCTCGAATAAAAATCATACGTTGGACGCAGGAAGATGCGTTTCTTAAAGAAGTATCTAATCTTCAAGCTGGGAAAATGGTGGAAAATAGAAGTTCCTTGATCAATCTTAAGCCTTTCATGGACAGTGCAGGCGTCATTAGAGTCGGTGGAAGATTAACAAATGCACAAATTCCGTACGATCAGAAGCACCCGATAATTTTACCTGCAAGACACAATATAACGACTATTATCATTCGAGAAGAGCACATACGGTTAAAACATTGCGGACCGCAGTTACTCTTAAGCTCAATTCGCAATACTTACTGGCCTCTATCTGGAGCACGGGAGATTTGAAAGGTTATACGCGGCTGTGTACCTTGCTTTAGATATCGTCCGAAGGTGCTGGAATATTCCATGGCCGATCTTCCAGGATCGAGAGTGAATACGTTCTCTCGCCCCTTCGAAACGTCGGGGGTGGACTATGCAGGTCCGTTACAGGTTCGAGAGAATCGAAGGAGAGGACGAGTTCACATATCAAAGGGCTATATCGCAGTATTTACCTGTTTCGCGACCAAGGCGATGCATTTGGAACTAGTCAGCGATCTAACGACGGAGACATTCTTAGCGGCGCTTAGACGTTTTATAGCTCGACGAGGAATTTGCAAGACAATCTACTCAGATAATGCGACAAATTTTGTAGGAGCTGCAGGTGAACTCGAGGATCTTCACACTTTCTTGAGCGGACATAATGACGAGCTGTCTGCTAGACTCGCAGCTCAGAAGATAGATTGGAAGTTTATACCTGCCCGGTCTCCACACTTCGGCGGCCTGTGAAAGGCCGCGGAAAAAGTCCGTTAAGAGACATTTGTATATTGTGACGAGGGGCCTTTCGTACACGTTCGAGGAATACTATACGCTTCTAACAGAAATCGAATCAATTTTAAACTCTCGACCCCTTATGTTCATTCCATCCGATCCTAATGAAATGTCGTTCCTCACACCTTCCCGTTTCCTAATTGGGGCTTCACCATTAGAACCTGTCTCAAAATGCTTTCTCGAGGTTCCAGACAATCACCTGTCACGATGGCAACACCTCCAGAAATTGAAGCAACATTTCTGGAAAAGATGGCGAGAAGAATATTTGCATCATTTGCAGACCAGATCGAAATGGACAAAGGGAGCAGAAAATATCGAGGTGGACGCCGTTGTTCTGCTTATAGATGACAATCAACCGCCGTTTCAATGGACCTTGGGAAAGATCACCGCGGTTCACCCAGGAGAAGATGGCGTTGTACGAGTAGTCGATGTGAAAACGGCACAAGGCGTGTATCGCCGTAACGTCAGAAAACTTTGTGCTCTGCCCTTTGACTCATAGATTTAAGTTAGCATATATCTAAAGACTTATGCGATGTGCAATATTTAGTTTAATTTCAGCGCAAGACAAAGATGAATTTATGTTAATTAGAATTATAGATAATTTCAGTTATTTTGCGTTGGTACAGCTGCTAGCAATCGTAAAAAGCAGCGCAAGCTATTTTTTATTTTTTTTTTATTTTTTATTATACAGTCCACTATTCTAGATTATTGAAATTTGTATTTCAAGGCGGGCGGGATGTCCAGGATCAAAAGTTGCGGGCTCAATCTCGCGGAAGTTTAAGTATAGAGGGCGTGAGAGGGAGGTTAGGTGAGCGCGCTCGGTTAGTTGGACGAGTTTTACAGACGTATCATTTTTGTTAAGAGGATCCTAAAGTCGTCTGTTTTACCGACCGAAAATTATTTCTTTTTTTACGTTAATCTTTTTATTGGTTGAATAGAATAATAAATGTTTTTCCACGATTAAAGTATACATAGCAACAAAGTGCGGAATGTCCGATTTTATATTAATTTTATGTTAATAACACGTATTTATGTTATTTATGTCAATACACGTATGCACGACAATTTTGCACACGCTTTTATTTTTTACAAGGCTTCTAAACTCATTTCTAAAAGTTCACCTGATGCGTCAGGTCGAAACAATATTGCTTAATATAAAAGTTTTGCAGTTTGTACGTACAAAAGAAGGCCCGTCGGCACTCGGAATTGCATGAAGGAATATAGGTGAACTTTTAGAAATGAGTTTAGAAGCTTTGTAAAAAAGAAAAGCGTTTGTTGCTATGTATACTTTAATCGTGAAAAAGCATTTATTATTCTATTCAACCAATAAAAAGATTAACGTAAAAAAAGAAATAATTTTTGGTCGGTAAAACAGCGGACCGTCGGAGTTCGACCGTCAGTTTTGGATCCCCTTAACGTTCAGCAAATAAAGAATTCAGTCATAGTAACAATCTGGCCTTTACTATAATCCACAAGATCATCATATCGGAAACATGTATTATATAGGATGTTTTGCTTTAGGATTTAATTATGCTCGGCCTCTGCTTACCAGCATCGTGTTCCATAAAAGACCTAAATTTAATTCTGGAAAAAATATTTCATGACAGAGTTTTCTTTATCAATGACCTTTATTCCGTGGACTTCAAATTGATCGAGATTAAAAATCTAAAAGGCGATCAGCAATGGTTATTTAATGATGGGATATTTTTCATCTGGTATGTCGAAAAATGCGAAGTAAATATATAATTAAAAATATATATAGAATAACTATATATGTGTGTATACATATATATAAGTTATCATATATATATATATATGATAACTATATTGGCATATAATAATAAATGTTAAAGGCAAATTTTCGTATAGCTTCCAAAAGTTTTGAAATAATAGAGAGAGATACTTTGCATTCATTTTATAATTGCAGTATTTTAGCGCTTACTTTTTCCATGATGATAATAGGAACAATATACGATATATTTGTACATCAAAAGTATTTAGTTGTAAAGGATAAAACTACCGCTAGTGAGTATCATATCTAAAACCACTTAAAATTTTTCAATTTCAATAACAGATTACTCATAATTTTGATCATCATGCATCATATTTCAAAAATCACGATTATACTATTTGTGCATTAAAGTGATATTGAACTAATTTAAAGTCAATGTTATTTTAATAAGAATCAGCAAAAATTTACCTATAATCATTCTGTATATACATATATTTTTTATTGAATTCAAATAATACTTCCTCTTTTAAGTTTTATCTCATCTAATCAAAGCACATCTTGATTTTTATATAAATATACTACTAACAATTCTATATTGCGATTCAGATATGGAAAACATGCCCGAAGAAATGGAAATAATGGAAATGAAGATAGCTTCATCTTTACTTCGAGAAAGTAGAATTGGGAAAATACTAATGTGTTTTTCCATATACACAAATACGGGAATAATATTCAGCACGAAATTGAATGCTGACGCAATACCTGTCATTCATGGTTTAAAATTTCTAAGTATGAGTTTGTTAATTTCTCTTCATACCCTATTCTTCATGATCGATTACGTTGGTGAGTAATTCGGGAAAGACTTGTAAAATTGATATAATACGTCTTATTTTCTACGTATAACAGAGATTGTTTCGTTCTATAGACAATAAAGCATTATTGTGGAGGATGATTTTATATTTCTTCACTCAAGTATTATTAAATGCAAACGTATCAGTAGATACCTTCTTTTTTTCAAGCGGATTTTTAGTAACCTATTTATATCCGAAGGATAAAATGGACAAAAAAAGAACTACGTCAATTAATTACAAAACAAAATTAAATAATTTCTTTAATCACATAATAAAAAGATTTATTCGGTACGTTTTTTATTATTTTTATTCAATAAACAAAGACAATGTATATAAAAACAATTTAGAAATAAAATTCAAATAAACTAGATAATAATGTGATCCTTTTTAACATATTTATTTTATTTTAAGGTTGACACCCGCTTACATGATAATGATAGGAATATTGCAATTAAACTCCGCTTGGTACAACAAGACTTCACAATTTTATTTAAATTATAGATCGCACGAAACTTGCACAAAATATTGGTGGAGAAATATTTTATATATAAATAATCTGTTCGACTTTGATACAATGGTATAAATGTATTTAAAATAGTTATAATTAGTTTAATATAACTCAAAGAGAATATAAAAATTTTATATTCAAGTTTTTATTTTCTTGTAGTGTATGGTTTGGAGTTGGTATTTAGCCTGTGATATGCAATACTTTATAATTGTTACAGTGCTATTGATTTTGTCAACCCTGTAAGTTAATCTATTGATGGTATTATAATCATCATATACATTCAAATATGTATAAATATAAGTTGCTAATTTCAGGTACTTTTATATGGCTGTTGTCATATTGGGTGTACTTTTAATAGGTTCTATCGCGCTTAGCGGTTATATTTCATATATTTATGAATTTGTTCCGACGTAAGTTATAGAAACATCTTGCTAATTATGAAATTAATTAAATAAGCCCTCTTCTTATTGCAGAATGGATGAACAATACAGACTTGCAGATGTCTTCTACTACAGCCCATGGATGAGAATAGGTCCATATTTGATTGGCATAATTACTGGTTACATTGTAAGAAGGCTAAATAAAAAGTTGGCCATAAAAAAAGTAAAGTATAATTTGACTTTTATATAAGTTTAATGTGAAAAAATAAGCACAATTATTAACATAGTTACAAAATACTTAAGTAGATTACTGATTAATTATTTATATATTAATTTATATATTAATATAGAATATATAAAGCAAGAATGGTAAAACTGAATATTATATAGAAGTTCTCATCGATTTCAATGAACTTGAAGCATGTGATCAAAATTATGAGCTTGAGCAACATTCGAAGATTTTAGCTGTCACTAATTGATTGTTATAATGATATAAATAAAAGCAATGTTAATTTGTTAATAAGCAATCTTATAGCTCGGTACTTTGAACGTGAATCGAGGTCTTAAATACAGTTTTGCAGGTTTTCAAACAGGTTTTCGATTTTCCACACAAAGTGAAATCGTCACACCACTCGATGCCTCAATAGCGAAACAAGATTTAAAAATATACAGTTCTGTATTCATTATTGACTTTTCACGCAACTACTTTTCGATGGAACATTTACTTTATATTGCTTAGTGCAAAAAAGGAAAATGTAATTAGATGTTTTTAGCATTATTTCACATTTGAAGCATTGGTGGTATATGATTTCGCTTACAATTAATGTGAAAAGTTCTCGAGAACTTCTCTAATGGAAATATTCTGTTGAAATTATAATTAATTTATTGAAAATGCAAATAAAAATGATTGAATAATTATTGAATCTATCTCAATATGAATCATAATTTACAATAAAATATAATTTTCACAATAAAATATAATCAAATATTATGAGTTTTTAGGAAAATTAGTAAATATTTTGAAAACGATAAATGATAAATTTACTATAATAAATTTACGAGATATATAAAATATTATTTTATTTGCAGAATTTGCAGAATTTTACTAAAAATTACATTATTTGAAAATATTTAAAATTTAAAAATTTTTTTAGATTTTTATTGAAATTTTTATTGAAAATAAACTGATTGAAATTTCAGTATCTATGTGATTTACTACTATTTTTTAATATAATTTTATTATAATTTCCATAAAATATTTTCGTTAAATATAATTTCCATCAGGGGATTATGCAATACTATATATTTTTAGATCTCGTTTCGCGTTTAAAGCACTAAATGGTGTGCAGTGCACTTTCATTTTTTAATGCTTATAACGTTAAAATTAGAAATGAGCGACATTTAATGGTTGTCGATAGAACAGTGACCTTCCCTCTACAACATATTCCATGATTATTAAAATTAATTAGATCGCCTCTAATATTCGTAATTTTACCAAAGAAACTCTGCTAACACTAAATTTATGTTATTTTTATTATGCTGTAATATTTTACATCTAAAATAATTTTTTTCAGAAAACTGTAATTATATGTTGGTGCCTTGGTAGCGCGTGCAATATTTTCGCATTATTAGGTCTTTACACACAAAACGTATCTATTCTGTTTACTGCTATCTATATTGCATTAAGTAGAACACTTTGGGCCATAGGTATAGCATGGATTGTAATAGCGTGTGTTACAAAGCATGGTGGTCAGTATATATATAAATATAAATATAAAAAAAATATGAATATAAAATCTTCTTACATATTTGCATATAAATCTATATAAATACGTTATAATATATTATTTGTGACTTGCATCTCTTGTTTAAATTTATTTTTAATTTACACATTTATAAGCATTGTTTTAATAAATGGCATATCGTGTAAAAAATAATGCTATAATTTTGAAAAATCTTATTTTCACTATCGCACATACATACACAAATGCTTAATTGTGTTACAGGCATCGTTAATCAATTATTATCGTTCAAAGGCTGGATCCCTCTTAGCAAACTAACTTATTGTGCTTATCTTGTGCATCCCATCGTGATAGAGTCGATTCGCCTATCTAGTGAAACATCCGTTCACTTGGAATTTCTGCCTCTGGTAAGTAGAGATTATCTCTAAAATTCCAATATCGACAAAGAACTTCTTTTCATTTATTGTCAATTTTCAGATTACTGTGTTTATAGGATACTTGGTGATTAGTTACTTTTGCGCTTACGTATTGTCCTTAATGGCAGAAATACCATATATCTTATTAATGCGAATGTTTCTTCAGTCTCGCAGAAAAGTCTAACAGAAAATATGTATAATACTTGTATAATATATAATACTATATATATATAATACATATAATACATGGCGCACAAAATCGTAATTTAGAATGTGCTTTTAGAATGCTTATTTCACATGAATCCTCTTACCTCTCACTTTTGAGCTGCTCGATTAACTTGAGTCTTTTTGCCTCTTTTCCTTGCGGATTTGTTTGATTATTTGATTGATATTACGTCATGCTTATGTGTATTAGCAAATAAGATGTTAAATTATAAATTTGCACAATAAATTAAATTATATAAGTTATTTCCGGCGTAATTCATACAATATTTACAGATTGATGAGTAATTTTCATATTGGTCTCTCTCTGCAGAGTAATCAAGCGCCTTATTAAATCTCGTCCAATATATGGAATGGTATCAAAAACAATAAATGTTAAAAATAATAAAATAATAAATGTACACAATATATGCATGAGCATACATACAGCTAGATGTGTGCTTAATAATTATATGTATTAATGTTTTATATAAACTTTGAAATTGTTCAATATATTATTGTTCAATATATTACAGTTGTTCAATATATTATAGTTAACAATTAATCAATATATCGCTACCATAATGGCAGAACGTCATATGTGACATGTGTATTGTTTTTAGATAATGAGCATACAAGAAATGCGTCATTTATTTTAACCAAAATAATTTTTATTTTTGTTTGAAATCAGATTGTTTTTTTGCTGTATTACTTTATTCATCATTCTTGACAAAACCGTAACAAAGAAATGAACATCATATTCTTATTAAAAAAAAAAAAATACACTTATGACATTATGTCACAATCATAAAATGACAAAATAATAATATTTGATAAAATCTGTACTTATGACATTATGTAATATTAATAAAATTATTTAGAAAGTAACAAAATAATAATATTTGTACTTATGACATCAAGTAACTTAAATAAATTCAGAAAATAAAACATTTGCCTTTTTGCTTAAAAGATAAAAATAATTAACAATTTTTAAATGTTTAATTCATCTTCCTTTTCGTCAGTTTTCATCACACGGTCATTGAAAAATTCGCCAGATATATTTTTGTTAGCCTTGAGCGACTTATAGAATGAATGATAAGTTGAGGGGATGTCCCCTCGATTGCAAAGTGATAACAAACTTTTTAATTTCTTAGCATCTATTTGCAATGGCTCGGTAAATTTTTTCTTGATTATAATACTACTGTCTGGATTTGTACTTCGTCTTGAAGATTTTAGATAAATTTCTTTGAAGTTCTTATCTTCATAGCTAGTCTTAAAATAAATATGATTTTTCATGAATTTTAACCATTTTATCTTCATCCATTGCACCATTGATCCTTCAGTGTCTTTATTAAGGTTTCCATTCGGAATTAGTTTAGTCTTCAAATCTTTTAAATCTATGAAATCGCTGTATCCTAAATGCTCAACTTTTAAAGGACATTTTCTGCTTGCAGTTCTTATAATTACAGGCCATTCAAGCGGAGAATAAACAGTATTTCCTTTTTTAGCTCTTACGAATTAGTGTGACATGTGTAATATATTACAAATGCTGTTTCATCACGTGCAAAATTTGGAAGATGTGCACTACATCGGTAGACTCTTGTTTCTCTCACTATTTACTTTATGCTAATGTAAAGGTTGACTGTCACTGCTGCTAACACCAGGATTTATTGCATCTCATTTTTGTCAACAATCTGAGCATTCTGTCGCCAATGTCTCCTATGGAAATTTTATATCTTACATATTTCGTAAATAAAACAAATAAAATAAATAAAACATAAGAGAGTTTTTGTCTACTTCAACAACTTCTTCTCAACTTTTTAAATCATTTCAAGATCACTGGAAATAATAATTTTAAATTTGTCTTTTTTGTGCTTTTATGATATCAAAACAAAAATATAGTGTTTTGTGTTAAAAAATACAAAATAATTTTGTATATAAAAATTGAAAAATTGAAAAATTAAAAAAACATTGTTTTTGTATTATCAGATTCTACATAAAAAATAACAAAAGAAGTTTTGCTACATGTTCCTCGTACTGTTTAGTAGTCATTTCAAACGACACTTATGTAGAAATATCCTGTATATAATAAAAAAAAAGATATATACAGGCTGTTTCTAAATAAGTGCGAAAAATTTTAGGAGTTGATTCTTTGTCGAAAATTAAGGGGAGTTTTTCATATAAACATATTCTCCTATATCCCTCCCTGAGGAGTTACACTCGTCCAAAAGAGGAGGTGAAAATTAGGTTTTTATTATTTTCTCAAATTTTGGACAAGTTAAACAAATGAAATTTGGTGGACATTTCCACGAATAAAAAGGATACTTATTAATATTGTTTTAATCTTCCCGTATCGTTATAAGGAGAAAACTAGCAACCCCTATTCAATTTTGAAGGAAGCGACGGCTCGAGGAGGAGAGGTGGACTGTTAATCTATACATGAACTGTTTACATTTATATTCCTTTGTATTTGGCGCGCCTTTGATTCTGGTGACATTTCTTCTTTTGGCGCTGTTGTCTACGAGACACTTATAGTTATTTTTCTTTATGTAATTTTTGTTCCTTTTTCACTCTCTTACCTTTCTGTTTTTTCCGGCATGATCACGCACGTGTTCGGTCTTATAAAACTATTAAACAATTTAATTGCATAAGTGGTTTAATTTACTTTACCTATGAATTCCGCGTCTCTGCTCTTGCAATAAAGCCAACAGGTTATGGGCCCAGTGGCTGACTAAACTAAATTTTACAAGTACACCTGATACAGCAAGGAAGAAAGAAGAGGTTATGATGGCAGAAACCACGCGGATTGCAATAACGAAGTTGAATAATGATAACTACCAAATATGGAAATATAAAATGGAGTTATTACTAATTAAAGAAGATCTTTGGGACGTGGTGAGTAACGCAGAGCCTGCGGAGGTGTCGGAGGACTGGCAGAAAAGGGACAATAAAGCTCGCGCGACGATTGGCCTCCTTGTTGAGGATAATCAGCTGCTGCATGTGCGAAACGCAACGACCGCAAAACAGGCGTGGGACGCATTAAAGGCATATCACGAAAAATCCAGCTTATCAAGTAAGGTCTTTCTGCTTAAAAGTATTGTTAACCATAAGCTACAAGAAGGTGGTGACATGGAGGAACATCTAAATGCGATTTTAGAATTAGCTGACAAACTAACTGCTTTAGGAGAAAGAATTGTAGACTCTCTACTAATAGCTATAATTTTAGGAAGTCTGCCTGAGTCTTACAGCACTTTAGTGACTGCATTAGAGAGTAGGGCGGAAGACACCTTGACCTTGGCGTTGGTAAAAGGTAAACTCATAGACGAATATAAACGCCGTAAGAACACAAGGACAGATGAAGCAGGAGAAATAGCGATGAAAGCAGCAGAAAAATCCGGAAAAACGTGTTACTTTTGTCGAAAGCAGGGACATTATAAGAGAGATTGCATCAAGTATAAAAAGTGGAAGAGCAGTAAAGAAAAGGCTGGACCAGTACGTGAGGATAGTAGCGATGAAGAAAATGAAGTAGTGCAATGTAGCTTTGCGACATGCGAAGGACAGGTAAATCAAGAGGACTGGTACGTGGATTCTGGAGCTACGAGTCACATGACAAATAACAAGAAATTTTTTCAAGAACTAAAGGAGATTAACAGATCAGTCATGGTAGCTAACGGACAGAGATTGGTTGCGGAAGGAAAAGGGAAAGGAATATTAAAATGCGTTAACAAAGATGGAGAAACGACATCGGTCATGGTGAAGGACGTGCTGTATATACCATCAATCGCGGAAAATCTATTGTCGGTGCGAAGACTAGCAATTAAAGGACTTACGGTAAATTTTGACAATTCAAGATGCGTTATAGCATGCGGAAAAAGGGAAATAGCTCACGCAGAACCATCAATGGGCATGTACAAATTACAACTAAAGGAAATAGCAATGTCAATGAAATCAAGACATACATTATTGTGTCAACATACCTGGCATAGGAAATTTGGACATCGCAGTCAAGAAGCAATACAACAACTCAGTCAAGGCTTAGCTACCGGAATTACAATTAAGGACTGTGGAATAAGGGCAACTTGTGAATGCTGCATTAAAGGAAAAATGTCTAGATTACCTTTCCCGAAGTCTTCAGAATCGAAAAGTAAAGCACCATTGGACTTACTACACACGGATGTCTATGGACCAATGCAGGTAAAAACCCCTGGAGGAAAGAGGTACGCATTAACAGTCATAGATGACTACAGTCGGTTTACTCACGTATATTTGTTAGAAACGAAATCCAGTACAAAGATTGCTCTAAGAAAATATATTGATCTTGTTTCGAATAAATTCAACAGGAAACCAAAGGTTATACGATCGGATCGAGGACGGGAGTATATTGATAAAGTGTTTACAGAACAATTAGAGAAGGATGGCATACAAGTGCAGCTAACCGCGCCATACTCCCCACAACAAAATGGTGTCGCGGAAAGGAAAAACCGCAGTCTAATAAATATGGTCAGATGCATGCTAGACGATGCCAAGCTGCCAGATACATATTGGGGAGAAGCCATCAGCACTGCTAATTATCTACAGAATCGTTTACCAACAAAAGCAACGAGTAATACTCCATATGAATTGTGGGAAGGAACTACACCTGATGTGAAGCATATTCATGTTTTTGGCTGCGCAGCCTATACTTTAGTACCGAAGCAGTTGCGTAAGAAGCTAGATTCCAAGGCCGTAAAAATGACGTTTATGGGATATGAGCCAGGATCAAAGGCGTACCGTTTATTGAATCAAAATACTGGAAAGATAATTGTGAGTCGTGACGTTCAATTCATCGATGAAGAAATATGGAGCGAGCAGTTCACGGAAGTCGAGTTCATAGAAGATTCTATAACCAACGACCTTCCAAAACTTTCCGGTGGGCAAGAAGAGCAACAAGGTGCATCAAAACAAGAAACAAGTTCGGTGAAGTACGACGGATTAGATGAGAAGACATTAGATCGGTCGAAAAATATACAGCAGGAGGAGAGAAGTACGACTTCAGGACAACGGAAAAATAACGAAACAGAAAAAGTAATTGAGATCATAGATAGTGAAGACGAAGCAATTGATGAAGCAAAAACGGTCAGAAGATCAGAACGAAATAATAAAGGGCAACCTCCAGAAAGATTTACAGATTTACTAAATGTAGCGAGGGAAGCGCGCGAACCCAAAAGCTTTCGCGAAGCACTTACAAGTTTAGATGCAGAAAGATGGAGACAGGCTATGACGGACGAACTGAACGGATTGATGCAAAATAATACCTGGGAGCTTGTTGATCCGCCGCGATACAAGACTATACTAGGATGTAAATGGGTGTTTAAATTAAAGCACAACGAAATGGGAAATGTTACCAAATATAAAGCTAGATTAGTTGCGCAGGGCTTCTCTCAAAAGTTTGGAATAGATTATGACGAAGTGTTTGCGCCGGTGGTCAGGCAGACAACTATCAGGATGCTACTAACAATAGCTGGAAGCAAAAATTGGATTGTTAAACATTTTGACGCAAAGACGGCATTTATCAACGGAGAATTAAAGGAGGACATCTATATGCGACAACCCGAGGGGAACAGGATAAATATAGGAGACGAGAAGAAAGTCTGCAAACTGAAGAAAAGCATTTACGGGCTCAAACAAGCAGCTAAGTCATGGAAAGATAAATTGAAGGAGACATTACAGATGTATGGCTTTATGCAAGGTGAAGCAGATAGTTGTCTCTTCGCAAAACAAGAGAATGAGAATCTCATTCTGTTAGCAGTATATGTGGACGACATGTTAGTTACTGGAAATTCAAGGAAGTTTATACAAGATACAATGCAGACGTTGGGAAAGCAATTCGACGTCATCGATTTAGGTGAAGTAAAACATTATGTCGGCGTTGAAGTAACGCGAGACATAAACGGAATTTTTTACTTGAATCAACGAAGTTATATTCAGAAATTGATAGAAAACACAAAGATGGAAAACTCGAAACCTTCAGCAATACCACTTGACTTAGGATATTTAAAACTAGATCATGGAAATCCGTTAAAGGACAACGCACAATACCAAAAACTGATTGGTGCATTATTGTATATAGCTGTAAATACAAGACTAGATATAATGGCATCCGTCTGTATTCTAGCTCAACGAACCATCAATCCAACACAATCAGATTGGAACGAGGCTAAACGAGTACTAAGATACCTAAGGGGAACCATGGACTTAAAACTAAAATTAGGTAGGAGTGGAGATACGGAGAAAAACGGACTTATTGGATATGCAGACGCGGACTGGGGCCAGGATCAACGTGAACGCAAGTCGAATAGCGGATACATATGTAAATTCAACGGAGCTGTAATTTCATGGAGCTGCAAGAAACAGACTTGTGTAGCATTATCAAGTACAGAGGCTGAGATTATAGCCTTATCGGAAGCCTGTAAAGAAATATTATGGATCCAGCGACTGTTGATAGACATGAAGGAGCAGAAGAATCACCCGGTGATCATATATGAAGACAATCAAAGTTGTATTAATTCAATAATCAACGCAAAATACAGCAACCGTACAAAACATGTAGATACGAAATACCATTTTGCCAGAGATCTGCAGAGTAAAGGAATCATCGATGTAAGATATTGTCCAACTGAACACATGTTGGCAGACATGTTAACTAAACCATTGGGAGGAGTTAAATTGAAAAACTTCCGATACGGAGCTGGACTCTATCATTGGAAAGATTCTGAAGGTGATAGAAGAACCATCGCCGTCGAGGAGGAGTGAAGGAAGCGACGGCTCGAGGAGGAGAGGTGGACTGTTAATCTATACATGAGCTGTTTACATTTATATTCCTTTGTATTTGGCGCGCCTTTGATTCTGGTGACATTTCTTCTTTTGGCGCTGTTGTCTATGAGACACTTATAGTTATTTTTCTTTATGTAATTTTTGTTCCTTTTCACTCTCTTACCTTTCTGTTTTTTCCGGCATGATCACGCACGTGTTCGGTCTTATAAACTATTAAACAATTTAATTGCATAAGTGGTTTAATTTACTTTACCTGTGAATTCCGCGTCTCTGCTCTTGCAATAAAGCCAACAGCTATGTTAATCAAATATTAATTGATCTTATTCGTGAGTCGAAAGTTGTTGTTTACATGGATGACATTCTTGTTTCGTCAGTGACAATCGAGGAACATTTTGGGTAAAACTTTACAATTACTACGTCACCTCAAAAAAAATATTCGGGACATGTTTTCGATGTATTTTTGCCTCCTGAATACGAATATGATCATAAAAATCGGCGGTAAGGTATTAGTAAAAAGTTACAAAAATTGTTAAAAATTGACATTTTTTGCAATTATTTTATAAAATATTAGAAATGTCAAAAAAAAAATAACTTCCTTGGACGGTTGGACATTGGGCTACGCTACCGACCGTGCCGCCCGACCCCTCTCCGCGGGGAAGGCGGCTTAACGGGCGCGCAGAGCGCGCCCTACCGCCTTCCCCGCTCCGAGGGGCGGGCTCCGCGATTAGGAAGTAAATAATTAAAACTAGTTGAACCAGGATAAATAGTTTTAGTTATTTACTTCCTAATCGCGGAGCCCGCCCCTCGGAGCGGGGAAGGCGGTAGGGCGCGCTCTGCGCGCCCGTTAAGCCGCCTTCCCCGCGGAGAGGGGTCGGGCGGCACGGTCGGTAGCGTAGCCCAATGTTTATCGCCCAAGGTAGTTATTTTTTTTTTTGACATTTCTAATATTTTATAAAATAATTGCAAAAAATGCCCTCTTTTTAGTCCACGTGACCAAGTGCTTACAGCGCCGCCATCGGTCGTGAGCATCGCGAATACTCGCAAAACAGTTTCAATAAATGCTAAGTCTGTACTATTAGTTCAGGCATTGTCTTGCCAAGTATTACGAGTTTACGACGTTTTCATATATTACCAAAGTTATTAGTTCTTACGCTGAGTTACAGGATGGCATTCTCTATGACCCATAGTGAATTTGTGCATAATACTTTTGACGAAAAGTGGTGTGTTGAATTTCTTATTCAGAATAAGATATTTGAAAGCAGCATCGATTGTCCCAAATGCGGGAATAAAATTATCCTCAACCGGGAAAGTCTAACATTTCGATGCCATAAACGAATCAATGTTGCAAAAAATAAGCGTAAAAGAAAATCACAAAATTGTAACTACTACCAATCTGTGAAGACAGGAACATGGTTCCAATTTTCACATTTACCGCTATCTACAGTGTGTAAATTTATTGCGCATTTTTTGTGGATACCCGTGCCGAGGTATACGTATATATCAGAGGATTTATTACTTTCTTCACGCACTGTTGTTGATTGGAGCAGTTTTTGCCACGAATTATGCGTTTATTGGTGCGAAAATTATTCCGAAAAAATAGGCGGACCGGATAAAATCGTTGAGATCGATGAGGCTAAATTTGGCAAGCGTAAATACAATCGGGGACGTTTAATCAAGGGTAAATGGGTATTTGGCGGTTATGAGAGAGGAAGTAAAAAAATCTTTATCATGCCAGTTGAATATAGAACAGCTGATACGCTTCTAACGTGTATTCAGCAGTGGATACTGCCAGGAACGAAAATAATGTCCGATAAATGGAAGGCCTATGATTGTTTAACGAATGCCGGATTTAATCATTTAACAGTTAATCATTCAATTAATTTTGTTGATCCCGACACAGGTGCGCATACGCAAAGCATTGAGCGAACATGGCGAGAAGTTCGCAGCAATATCTCTAAGTATGGCACCAGAGAATCACATTTGATTTCGTACCTGGCAGAGTATATGTTTAAACGTGCACATCCCCTTCAAGAACGCATTTACGAGTTTTTTAAAATAATGAAAGAATTCCAAAAAGATATGATTGCTGATAAAATTTTTAATGAAAATGCAGATGGCGGTGCACCAGATTAAATAAAAATGCGAAACACACACACACATACACACACACGCACACATACACACACACACACACACACACACGCACACACACACACACACACGCACACATGAACAGGTGACGGCAAGGGGAACCACCTGAACGAAGCACCCCGAAGAGATGTAAACCCGACCGTGCAACCTCCACGCGGTACATCTCGGGTGATGCTAATGCCGGCGGTATTGCCCCCTAGGTTCACGCCTTGCCTTAAGATTTCACAATATATTATTTTTTTCTGTTCGAAAGGTAATTTTTGGCACTTTCATCGCTCATTTGCAGCCTTACCGTTGGGATTACAAAAAAAATGTATCAGAACTTTTTTGTAGAGAATTTTCCATTCTACATTTTTTGTTGGAAACATTTTTTCATCAGATGAGAATTTTTCAAAATAAATGCAAAAAACTCTAAGAAATCACGATTTTCTGCTGTTTTTCCAAAATAGCAGCTCAGATATGTCCGACCGCCGATTTTTATGATCATATTCGTATTCAGGAGGCAAAAATACATCGAAAACATGTCCCGAATATGTTTTTTGAGGTGACGTAGTAATTGTAAAGTTTTACCACATTTTGTAATATTAAAAGAAGTATTTAAAAAATTCGTAGAAAATCGGTTTCAGTTAAGAATTGATAAATGTAAATTTTTACAAACGGAAATAGAATTTGTAGGATATTTAATTTCAGAAAAGGGCATAAGTCCAACAAAGGAAGGAGTAGTAGCAGTTCAAAAAATATCTGTTTTTCGTAATATAAAGGAAGTACAGAGTTTTGTAGCATTATGCTCATATTTTCGCAAATTTATTCGATCGTTTTCGATAATAGCTAAACCTCTATATGATTTGTTACGAAAGAACGTTCAACTTTATTTTGGAAAAAATGAACTAGATGCATTTGAAAACTTAAAGAAGAAGCTAGTAGAAGCTCCAGTGTTGACTATATATAATCCATATAACGAAACTGAGCTTCATTGCGACGCAAGTACTGTAGGTTTCGGAGCTGTATTGCTACAAAGAGGAAATGACAAACAATTTCATCCGGTATTTTTTTTCTCTAAACGCACTACGGACGCAGAAACGAGATACCATAGTTTTGAGCTAGAGACGTTAGCAATTGTATATGCTTTGCGATGCTTTAGAGTATATGTAAATGGTATTAAATTTAAGATTGTAACAGACTGTAATGCTTTAGCTCTTGCGTTAAAAAAGAAAGATATAAATCCGCGCATAGGAAGATGGATATTAGAATTACTTGAATTTGATTATATAACCGAACATCGTCCAGGTACAAAAATGAATCATGTTGATGCGTTAAGTAGACTACCTGCAGATGTATTAGTCATAGAAGATAATTCATTCGAACTGAATTTGTCCCTTAGTCAAAGTCGCGATAAAAAGCTTCGTGAATTGCGTGAAGAACTTCAAAAAGCAGAGGATGCACATTTTGAAATGAGAAATGGAATAGTTTATAGAAAACATAACAAAGATTTGTCATTTTATGTTTTTCAAGCAATGGAATCGCACGTTCTTAATCAATACCATGATCAAATGGGTCATTTGGGAACTGAGAAAACATTAGAGACAATGTTAAAAAGTTATTGGTTCCCTTGTATGAAACAAAAAATTAAGAATTACATTTCTAATTGTTTAAAGTGCATTGCATTTTCTCCGTCAATTGGTAAAAAGGAAGGATACTTACATTCTATTCCTAAGAGTCAAATACCGTTTGAAACGTATCATATTGATCATTATGGACCGATAGATAAAGATCGATTAACGAAGCGGTATCTTTTAGTTATCATTGATGCGTTTACGAAGTTTACAAAATGATATCCAACAAAAACCACGGCAACTAATGAAGTAATTAATAATATGACATCACATTTTCACAATTATAGTAGACCACGTGTTATTATATCAGATCGAGGTACGGCTTTTACTTCTAATGAATTTCAAGAATTTTGTAAAGAAAATGATGTTCAACACATTCGTATTGCGACTATTTCTCCTAAAGCGAATGGTCAGATAGAACGTACAAATAGAGTTTTAGGGCCCATGATAAGTAAACTCATAAATAACGATGAGAAAATATACTGGTACAAAGTAATAACAGATATCGAATTTGCAATAAATAATTCGGTTCATAAAACCACAGGCGAAACTCCTAGTAAACTTTTATTTGGAATAGATCAAAAAGGTAAAATTATCGACAGAATTCGTGAATACTTAGAAAACACAATTAATAACGATAATGATCGCGATTTAAAGAAATAGAGAGATAGAGCTGCTAAGAAGATAGAAAAAAATCAAAAATACAATAAGGAATACTTTGATAAAAAACGTAAACCAGCACACATGTACAAACTAGATGATTATATAATGATAAGAAACATAGATACTACTAAAGGCGCTTCACATAAAATTATACCAGAATTTAAAGGGCCTTATAAAATAGCGCGAGTTTTGCGAAACGATAGATATGTTATAAAAGATATCGAAAATCATCAGGTAACTAACAAACCTTATGAAGGAACATGGGAAGCAGGAAATATCAGACCATGGATACAAGACAAACCTTTAGAAAATTACTCTTAAAATTATAAATTCAAAAACGAATAATATTATGTTGTTATATGCTAGTTTTAGTTAATGTTAGTTACATTTAAGTAATATGTCTTTGTGAAATTTCTATTATTGTTATTAAGCACTTATAACGCCGGACTCCGAGGGCGGAGATCTAAAGTCAGAATTGGCGGAGTGTAATAGCAGTAGGCCTAGAGCTAGTAACTAGAATCCCTAGGCAATTACTTTAGTTCTCTTTTTGTTTAATCGTTGTAATTACTGAAAAGCATGTTTATGTATTGTTATAAAAGAGAGAACGTGTGGTTCTTCTTCCTTCGACCTTTTTCGAGTACAAACGTGTATTTTCAAACTCTGAATAAAACTTATATATTAGTCTACTCCAGTCTTTAACTACGCGTCCTGACAACGATTCCCAGAGAACTATTACAATCTCGTTAACTCAACTAGGATACATGGCCCTCTCTCAAGGTGCACATAATGTGCATGTACGCGCTGTTGTGAGTGAGATAGTCTAGTGCGTAGGCGCGCTGTGATACGATCGCGTTACGTTCGATTTACCTTCGTAAGTGTCTCCGCTCCCAAGACAAGATGAAGTTGACCACGTGCACTGCGTTACTTCTCGGTACGTAACCACTGACTGATTTCTGTCAACGTCGATGGATGATTTTCCCACGGTTTCCTCCTAAAACTCGCATACACTTGTTATCATATGATACACAATAATGATAGACTATCTAGTTTACTATTATATACTATTTATAATTTATCGAAAAAATCGTCGATAAAGAAATATTTATAACAATGCAAACAGTCATAGCTCTCTGAGACATTCTATATACCCTACAATTCCTTACATTATTCCTTTATTTAAAAGGTTTTTTTATAACCGTACTATGCATATCTGGAAAAGTATAACTTGTCAAGAAATTTTTCCTCGCTTCTCTGGTATCATAATATACAAAGCAATTCGGACACAGACATCAAGACACTTCAGAGTCCTCAGAATGTAAGAGAGTTCATTATGAATTGTATTTAATAATTGTAGTTTTCTTTCCCAGAAAAAGATGGTTTGATGCGAATTTATTTAAACTAGAGTGATTTTCAATAGTAAAAATCTATTATTTAAAAATGAGATTTTTTTTAGATAAGACACATAAAAAAATCCTTTCAAATTGTAATTACAAAGCGACACCTCGAGTATTCAAGAGTAAAATATCTCCTTTCAACTGGAGAAACGCGCTTTCTTATACGATCTCAAAAGCTTCCCCAGTCATCCTAACGCATGCCTAAAATATAATTAAAATAAGTTTGCCATTTCATAAATTTGAAGCAATAAAAATAGATTGACGCGGACAACGACATCGATAATATTATGCCGACTAGCAGAGTTTATTGCCAGATTAAATGTCAATTAGCTTGCAAGATTAAATGTCAAAAGTCAACTCCACGTTACATATACATTAAATTTCGCCGTAAATTCGATGAGGCGAAAGAGACGCACGTACGCACGATCTCTCTCGATTAAAAGTCGGAATTTTCAAGCTCTTTTGATTATTTACAGATGTAACTTGCAAATTCCAAGTCTTACATTATACACATGAGTATATGATAATACATCTTTGGAATGTTTCGCAAGATGAGTTGCAATAAACCGCATCTAATGATTAATGTTACGTTGTCACACATGCATCATACAAATACATACACACACACAGAGCACTTATTGCAGTATGAACAATTATTTCAGTAATGTAATTCGCAAAGCGACTATAAAACGCACCTCCATTTTTGCAATAGCGGTTAATCATTGCATTCGTCAATCAAATTTGTCGACCTTATTGTTTTAAGTTTCTAACCGTAATTATGATGCCAATGAGAATCAGCATTATTCGTAGATGCATGATATTAAAAAAAATGAGAAATTTTTTTACTTTACAAGAATCAATGATTACATAACTGATATTATTAAATTTAAATATCGAAATCATATGCATTCTTTATAAGTACTTATAAAGAATGATGACGAATTCACAATTTCCAAGAATAATTCAATTTATTATCAATATTAATGCGATGAATATCATGTAATATGTATCTATATGTAGTTTTCAACATTCTATGTATGTATAACTTTGATCAATGTCTAATTTGCAGCATCATCGCTATTCCCAAAACATCGATTATTCCGACTGATATAAAATGCAAATCGACACATTACGTCATTTTAAATTAGCAAAACTTGAGGCTGTAAATAGTAGAAACGCTATTTTAGAACAAAAACAGCGTTACCTATTAAATGTTATTATTATTAATAATTAATAGGAAAGAAAAATCGAAAAAATTAAACTTTTATTTTTACGAAGTCGTTCTGAGCGAATTTCGTTAGCGAAATTTTTGCCGATTCGATTAAAGAACCATAAAAGTGCAATTTTCTGTTTCTTTTCCTGTATATAAATGAAAGGATAAATAGTAATGTAATTAGTGAGGAAATAATCGCTATCGGTTTCCTTCTATTGGCGTATAATGTAGAGTGTAGAGTAATACACAAATAAAGTATATGCCATAATATTGTTATACTCGTTTCTTCTCTCAATGTTAGATTTGAAAAATAAACCGTCAATTTCATAGATTCTAGTTCGTCTGAAAAAAAAATATTTCCATATAATTTACACAAATTTTGTAAGAATAAACTCTCTATCTCTTTAAAAGATATTCTCTCCTTTTTTCAGGTCTTCTTGCATGTACGCGTTCGAAAGAGAGCGGACCGTCTGCCGACGAGGTACCGAAAGGGTTCGGCTCACAATTAACGCATCAGCACTGCCCAGCTTCGAGGAGAAAAATTTCTTGAAAGAAAAGTGCATGAGGAATGGCGGACCAGGCGCATTCGAAAATGTCCAGCGAGCCGAAGTGGATATGAAGTAATGCCTTTAGTCGCTCATTAATATCACGGATATCAGAGCGGAGATCGAGAAGTACAAGCCGGCAATCTGAACATAATGTTTAAGAATTATTGCAACGAGCGTTTCTTTAAGAGTTCTTTCTCCGACGCGATGAAACATTGTCTGACAAAAGCGGAGCTGGAAGACGAAAAGATTGTGAAACTCACCGACTCGTTGTTGGACTCTATTTGCTACAAAATGGGAGATCTTATCGTCCGTAAGTCTGATAGTTCTAAGATGCTTCTCTTTTTAAAGCTCTTCTTTCTTATCTTATGAATTATCCTTCATATACCTCTTAGAGAACTTTTTTCAGAATTTTACGCCGTTGATTAAAGTGTCGTTAACAATACAATAATCTGGATTATCTCATATTTGCAGTTTTTATATCAGACGGAGGACCGGAATGTTTCTAATCTAAACAGGAATATATTTAAAATTGTGTCGCACATACGCATAGTGGTAACTTTCCAAAAACTAATCTATCTGATAACAATATAACTCGACAGTTTGCCGTTACTGATTTTCAGTAAAGAATGCGGGTAAGAAGTACACAGTTTTACATTTTTTTTTAGTTTAAAATTTAATTATTGCAAAATGCTTATTTTTTAAAATTTCCATAAAATAATGTAAACATTTATTAGATGTATCGCACAGAGATATAATCAGCTTCCAAATCTGAGTCGTGAAGGACTTAAAACGGTGTCAGGATCCAACGCCCGCGAACATAATGAATTCCATATTTAGTTTAATCATGCCAGTAACATTTTGCAAATATTTTTATTCGTTTCCCAGTAGCTTCAATATATTACAGCGAGAAGACCTCCTTCTTGCCAACTTTGCTGGTGCCTCACACATGACAAATGCTTTGTTCATCTTAGCAATTATTCCGCTCATCGTAGCAAGCTACAGTAATTTCACTCCTGCGACAATGTAAGCACACACATTGTAAACCTTTAAAGTATATTCCAAATACTTGTCGATGCGACAATCAGAAATATGTGATGAGATTATGGCGGAACGATAATATGTACGATGAGAATTCACCCGAAAATAAAAAGGGTGCTGTTACATCTAATATTCTTTTTCTTTTTTATTATTTACATAAAAATGTTTTTTTTTATATTTAATAGAACAAATTCTCAAGTTTTTGTTCTTTTGCGTAGGCATACTTTCTTTTACTTTATATTGGAGTGCACAAAGCTTTTTACTTCTTTGTACGATCAATAGATGAAATAAAGTATTGTGCTCTTAGAATTAATAAATTCACATTTATACATTGACATTTGTACTGATAATGCATACATATATGGGTTTTTCATTTTATTAATGCAAATGCAAGTATAACTCGTAAGCTACGGCGAATGTATCTTAATGTTACAGTTTAAATACTAAAGTCCGTTTTTGTAAGGACATCTCGTTAAAACAATAAATTTAAGAGAAATTCTCAAAACATTATTTACAAAAAAGTCTTCTTATTTCATACAGGCCTCTTGATTTACAAATGTTAAAAAATTTATAACTTTTTTCCAGGAATATTTACTCTAATTCTTCTTATATTTTATCGATATTTCTAATATTACAAAAAATAATAATAAAATAAACGGCTAATAAGAGCCAGACCGCATAGGTGAAGGCGCGAGTAAACACAATTGTTTAGATTAAACTACTCTTTATTATATAATTAGACGTTTCGGTCCCGCTTCGGGCCATCTTCAGTAACTGTATAAACAAATGGATTACATGACATGAGAAACATTATAACCAAAACCGGTGATCGGATTATATATACAAAAAAAAGAAGAAAATTAAAACGTACGCTTGAATTACGAATAATGATATGACTAGTAGTGTGTCTACGCGGCATCCAGGCTACCCCGCGATCCCCTCTAGAGACGCCTCCCGATCGGTACCCGCCGGTAGGAAGCGGGATGTGCATTGACAAATAATGCACATCGCTGTATCAAATAGCAATATATCAATTGCTGTTATAAAACATTACAAGAGGCAACTCACCAAAGACAATCGCAGAGCCGCACAGAAAGCCACGAGATCCTTACGCACAAGTCTGAGAAATTGCTTTAACTCACATCGCACATCGATCATAACAATATCTATACTGTCAGATATAAATGTCAAACAACAACTGTGGTTCGCATAAACATGTTATTTGGATTATTGATGACAAAAAGACAACAAAAGAACAATAAGAGAAAAAGAAAAAGAAAACTAAACAAGCCGTAAGCTATCTATAATCGGAATGTAAATTTGTTCTAATTGTTCCGTGTCGGTCTGCAAATTAATGCTGTTCTTCTGTCTCTTTATGTATATCATCTCTGACAGCAGTCTTTTCGCTAAAATCGGTTCTTCGTCTAAAATTTTTACATTTTCCCAATCGAATTCGTGGTTCGTCAATCTGTGGTCCGTTATCACTGACCGTTGCGATGTGTTCCTATTAATATGGTTGCGGTGCTCTTTCATTCTGGTTTTTAAAAATCTACGGGTCTGGCCCACATATGAGGCATCACAATTATTGCACGAGATTTTGTAAACAACATTTTTCCGAAACTCATTGTTTTGTTTGTCTTTATGTACTTTAATATAATTGTTAAGCTTGTTTATTCCCGTGTACGACATTCTTATATCTAAGTCACGAATTATTCTGTTGAACTGCTCCGAGATTCCCTCCACATATGGAATATTAAAATATGTAACTTTTTCTTTATTGAGTTTGTCTTGAGTGTTTTTTGCAGTGTTCTTGTCATTGTTAAGAATAAGAAATTTTAGTCTGTCATGAATAGTGTTAAATATGAAAGTTAATGGATAATTATTGTCAAGTAATAGGTTAATAATAAAATTTAAATTCTTCTGGTGGAATCTCGGATTAGAGAGAAGAAACGCTCTGTCAGTCAGACCAATTATTGTGCCTCTTTTTTGGCAGAGAGGATGCTGTGATTCGAAATTTAAGTAACGTCCCGAGAACGTCGGCTTGTGATACCAGTCGAAATTTAGCGTATTGTTGTTTTTTATAATAGTGACGTCTAAAAAGTTGAGATTGTTGTCGACGCCCTCCTCCATGGTGAACTGTAGTCTTGGATGGTATGAGTTAAAAATCTTTTGTATCTCCACAATCATGGTGGAGGGGGCCGCCATCGCAATATCGTCGACGTAACGGACATAAAACGGAAGTGTTACAGACAAATTTGCAATCGCTTTTTTTTCCAAATCCTGCAATGTGATGTCCGCAATGATTGGTGACAATGGTGAGCTCATGGGGGTACCAAAGGTTTGCTGATAATATCGATTGTTAAATGAGAAAAAAGTGGAATTTAACACGAGCCGGACCGCTGCTAAAAAATTCTCTCTCGGGATGTCGCAACTTTTCTCTATGTGACACCATCTATCATTGACACTGTCCATTGCAAGATCCAATGGTATGTTCGTAAATAAAGATACCACGTCGAGTGATATCAATTTATGCTGGTCGTCTATGTATTTATTTTTTAGTTTATTTACTAATTGAAAGCTGTTGGCGACATGACTCTCGGCTACGGGTATGGAGTCGTGAATCATGTCTTGCAGGAATTTTGCTAAGTTGTATAACGAGCTACCCCTGGAGGAAACTATTATCCTGAGAGGGCAGTCCGGCTTGTGTATCTTTGGTAACCCGTACGCTCTCGGTAATGTCCCGTCAGAACAATTCAATGTTTTATACGTTTTCTCAGAAATATAATTATTCTTCTTCCAGTCTGTGAGCAGGCTACGGAGGCTATTAGTTAATTTATTACTCGGGTCTTTTTTGATTATGGTATAGGTGTTAGTGTCATTTAGCATGTCTGTCATTTTGTTAAAATATTTATTTCTGTCCATGGCAACTGTAGTGTTGCCTTTGTCAGCTCTGGTAAAAATGATGTCCGGATTATCTTGTAAAAATTTCTTAGTGGTCATCACGGATTTGTGTAAAAAGGTATATTGAGGTGATTTTTGATGAGTTAGGCTCGTTAGATTGTTGATTAACGGTAACGTTTTATTTCTGGTATTCATTTGTAAAACCGTTGGTAATTTGCTTATGCCATATTCGACACTTTTCACAAACTCAACAACGGTTTTATCTCTATTTTTGAATGGCAAGCTGAAATTTTCACCAAGTTGTAGGAGGCATTGTACTTCATATGGAAAATTATGTGAAGTTAAGTTTACAAACCATTTACTTTTTAAACCAGAAATAGAAGTGGTAGGAATATTGAAATTCAGAGGGTCGAGGAAAATTTCCGACGAAGAGGATGGAGAGGTGGAGAGAGGAGGGTTGAGGGAGAAGGAAGTGACTGTAGGTATCGAAACCGGATGTTTAGGTGTTGAATGAAGATGTTCACTAGACGTTATGGTATTATGTGTGTCAGTGACGGAGTAAAAATAATGTATCGGGCGGATCTGTTTTTTCAATAACCTCGTTTGTCTAATTAACAGCCAGTCAAATTTCTTTTCTAATCTTCTGCGTTCGCTCACAAAATGGAAATGGAGAGAATTACTTTGGTATTTAAAAAAGTTATTATATATCGAGATCGGTAGTGATTGTGTGATGTGATGTGACAATTCAATGATCTCGAAACGACTCGAGCGTATTGTTCTATGAGCATCGCTAATCTCATTTTTTAACATCCCTTTGACGAATCGATTTAGCATATTGTTAAATTTAGAAATCGATCCGATGTGGAGTAAATTGTTTTTAAACCGTCTACAGAAATCAAGATGAGGTGGAGTAATCTTATGTGCCAAGCAATTGTTAAGAAAACTAATTCGTAATTTCATTCTAGTCATCGTCTTATGTAAATTAATCCACCTTTTCATATGTACAACTACATCAGTACCAAAATTAAATTCAATAAACCGGAAAAAACTCAAATGACGCATATTTTCAGCCTGCGTAAAGTCAATAAATAAACAAATAAAGGCTCTAAAAATGATAATAATAAAATAAACGGCTAATAAGAGCCAGACCGCATAGGTGAAGGCGCGAGTAAACACAATTGTTTAGATTAAACTACCCTTTATTATATAATTATTTAACAATTATATTAAAGTACATAAAGACAAACAAAACAATGAGTTTCGGAAAAATGTTGTTTACAAAATCTCGTGCAATAATTGTGATGCCTCATATGTGGGCCAGACCCGTAGATTTTTAAAAACCAGAATGAAAGAGCACCGCAACCATATTAATAGGAACACATCGCAACGGTCAGTGATAACGGACCACAGATTGACGAACCACGAATTCGATTGGGAAAATGTAAAAATTTTAGACGAAGAACCGATTTTAGCGAAAAGACTGCTGTCAGAGATGATATACATAAAGAGACAGAAGAACAGCATTAATTTGCAGACCGACACGGAACAATTAGAACAAATTTACATTCCGATTATAGATAGCTTACGGCTTGTTTAGTTTTCTTTTTCTTTTTCTCTTATTGTTCTTTTGTTGTCTTTTTGTCATCAATAATCCAAATAACATGTTTATGCGAACCACAGTTGTTGTTTGACATTTATATCTGACAGTATAGATATTGTTATGATCGATGTGCGATGTGAGTTAAAGCAATTTCTCAGACTTGTGCGTAAGGATCTCGTGGCTTTCTGTGCGGCTCTGCGATTGTCTTTGGTGAGTTGCCTCTTGTAATGTTTTATAACAGCAATTGATATATTGCTATTTGATACAGCGATGTGCATTATTTGTCAATGCACATCCCGCTTCCTACCGGCGGGTACCGATCGGGAGGCGTCTCTAGAGGGGATCGCGGGGTAGCCTGGATGCCGCGTAGACACACTACTAGTCATATCATTATTCGTAATTCAAGCGTACGTTTTAATTTTCTTCTTTTTTTTGTATATATAATCCGATCACCGGTTTTGGTTATAATGTTTCTCATGTCATGTAATCCATTTGTTTATACAGTTACTGAAGATGGCCCGAAGCGGGACCGAAACGTCTAATTATATAATAAAGAGTAGTTTAATCTAAACAATTGTGTTTACTCGCGCCTTCACCTATGCGGTCTGGCTCTTATTAGCCGTTTATTTTATTATTATCATTTCTAGAGCCTTTATTTGTTTATTTATTACAAAAAATGTTCTTTACGTATAATAAAACAAATTCTCAAATTCTTGTTTTTTGCATATGCATACTTTCTTTTACCTCAAAAGTAATGTATCAGAATTATATAATGTTAATGAATTTAAGATGCAGATAGTTTCAAGTTATATAACAAGTGACAATTTTAATTAAACTTGATTTATTAGAGTACGCGAAAAACCTAAGTATTTAAAATCCAAATGTTAAAATTTCTTTTTTAACTAAAAGTAGTACATTTAAATCTTCTCTTTCATTTGCTACATATTAAACGTAAAGTATATAATTATTAAATTGAAATATATTGAATATATGTGCACGTGTGTGTTATAGTTATAGTTAATGTTATAATATTAGGAAAGAACGGGCTAAATAAGAACCTAGCGCAGAAATCGGTGCGCAAATTTAATGTTTGGAATGTTTTTTTATGTTCCACGTTTCGGTCCTCTGCTTTGAACCATCTTCAGCATCTGTTAATTATTATAAACCATATGTCGTGAGCTGATAATAATTTAGAAGAAATTTACATATAGAAAATTGTTTTGCGTACATACATATTATCCTTAAATCATGCAGATATCCATGGCGCATAGTAACATCTCCGACTAATTATAATACGAATTAAGTCTTATTTTGGTTCCTGCCGTGAAGGACGCATTCGGTTGAGTTGAGGGTGTTGCAACCATATTACCTTAATTGAATGCTCATATTTGTGTGGTGTACGGCGATGTAATTGAACGGATAAAATGTGGAACTTACTGTTTTAGTCGGACGATGTACCTTGAGCCACGAGAATACAACTGTAACTGTCAAATGTTTTAGATGATAGATCTCATCGACACATGTGACATTGTGTGGTATTGTAGGACGTAAACAAACGATTAGACAATAACCGTAAACATAAGACAATTCGATATTTTTTTGGAGATTATAGAGTCATGTCCTAGCCTTATTGTTTTTGAGTACAACGTAAATATATTAAATCAATTTAATTTAAGCTTTCGATGGATTCTCTACTCACTTATTAGGTGCAAAAAAATCATTAGATAATTTTAAGTAAATGATTGGGATGATATAAATTAAATTAAATAAAAGAATGTGGTAAGGAAAAAATTGTTTTAAAATGTAGTCAATAGGATAAAATAATTTAATAGAAAGTAGTTTAAATCAATAATTTAGTAAATTAAATAGTTGCATAATTAAATAAGGTGAATAAAGTAATACAAATTAAGTCAAGTAAATTAAATATAATAAATTAATAAATTAAAATTAAAATTAAATAACGAATAAATTAAAATTAAAATAAAAAATAAATTAAATTAAAATAAGGAATGGCATAAGTCAAGTTGAATAAAGGAAAGTAGTTAAATGAGAGAAAGAATACATCGGATTAGTTTAAATTTTTGGTAGATTCTCCACTAACGTGAAATATGCATGATGTAAGTCCTCCGTGTCGGTTTGTAGATTTAGACTGTTGGTTTGTCGCGTTATGAATATCATTTCCGACACCAAGCGCTTTCTATATATGCGTTCTTCATCCAACTTCCACCTTATCCAATGCAAATTCATGATTGTTAAGCCTATGGTCCGTGATGACAGAATGTTGATTTGAGTTTCTTCTTATGTGGTTTCGGTGTTCAGCAATGCGTGTTTTTAAAAGTCTGGTGGTTTGTCCGACGTACCAGGCATTGCAGTCGTTACATGAGATTTTATATACAACATTGTTTCGCATTTCTGTCGGTAAATTGTCTTTCTGCACGCGAATGAACTGTCTCAACTTATTTATGCTTGTGTATGACAGTTTAGTGTCCAAATCACGAACCACAGACATAAAACGTTCAGAGAATGTTGGAACGTACGGAATATTAAAATAAGATGTGTTACTGTTGTTTATTTCATTGGTTGTGAACGTTGATTTTGCAGTGTCATTGTTTTTTAATTCTGAAGACATTAATGTTTTTAATCGTGCTTGTATAGTTGAGAAGATGAAAGATAGTGGGTATCCGTTGGTGAGTAGTGTGTTAACAATAAATTCGAGATTTTTTTTGGTGGAAGCGTGGGTGGGAGAACCGGAACGCTCTATCGGTGAGGCCTATTATTATGCCTTTTTTGTGGCAGAGAGGATGTCGAGACTCATAGTGTAAATATTGGAAAAGGTGAGTTTGTGATACCAGTCGAAATGGATAAAATTATTTTCAATGATGAAAGTTATATCTAAGAAATTCAATCGGTTGTCGGTATCCTCCTCGATGGTGAACTGTAACCTAGGATGGAATGAATTAAACGTTTGTAATACTATGTCAAACATGTTGGGGGAAGGGGGGGGGCGCCAACACGATGTCGTCAACGTATCTAAAATAAAAAGGAAAATCAACAGGTAGAGTCTCGATCGCCCTCATCTCCAAATCTTGAAGCGTGATGTCGGCAATGATCGGAGAAAGTGGGAAGCCCATTGGTGTGCCAAATGTTTCTCGATATGTTATGTCATTAAATGTGAAAAAAGTGGAATCAAAAACAAAACGGACTGCATCGAGGAATTCTTCGCGTAGTATGCCACAATTTTCACCAATATAACTCCATCTGTTGTTGATACTGTCCATCGCCAATTCTATGGGAACGTTGGTAAATAATGAAATCACGTCTAGTGAAATCAATTTGAAGCTATCGTGTATGAATTTATTAGATAGTTGTTCAACCAAGTGGAAGCTATTGGTTATGTGACTGGCAGGTGTTGGTATGGAACTGTGAATTATCTTGTGCAAAAATGTGGCTAGTTGATAAAGCGGTGTGTTAGTTGACGAGACTATTACTCTGAGGGGACAGCTCGTTTTGTGGATCTTCGGCACACCATAAGCTCTAAGCAATACACCATCAGTGCAGTTCATTTTTTTGTATTCTTTATCATTGATATACTCACGTTTTTTCCATCTCATAAGCAAATCGTGAAGATTTCTGATTAGTTTTTTTGTAGGATCTTTATGAACTATATTGTATGTGGTAGTGTCATCGAAAAGCGAGGTCATTTTTTCCAGATAATCGTTCTTGTTTAACGCTACTGTCGCATTGCCTTTGTCTGCTCTTGTAAAAATTATGTCCGGGTGATCACTAATAAATTTCCGTGTGGTCAACGACGCGTTGATAAGCTGTCTGTAAGTGTTGTATATTTAAAAGAGTAATTAGAGAGGTTGTTTAAAATTGGTAAAAATTTGTTACGGACATGTAGTCGGAAGTGTGAAGGGAGTCTCTCAATATTAAGGTTCACACATTTGATGAACTCAGTGGTGATTTTTTCTTTGTTAATTGTAGGCAAACAAAAGTTCTCTCCTAATTGCAATAATCCTTGCACTTCTGTGAGGATCTGTTTGGAAGTTAGATCGACAAACTACCGTTTATTAATGTGTAGAGGAGAGGGGGAAGGGTCTTGGAATGCGAAAGGGTTAAGCGTTATTTGGAAGTTAGTGGGAGGGGAAGAGGAAGTGCTTGAGAGGGAAGTGAGTTCGTTAGCTTCCGTGTAGCAATGGGGCGAGTTATAGGAGTAGTTTATTTGACGTATATTTTTCCTTACGTTGTTTATTTGCTTATTTAGTAACCAATCAAATTTTTTTTTGCAATCTGTCACGTTCGCTCATGAAATGGAGGTGGAGAGATCTGTTCTGTGAGATGAAAAATTCATTACAAAGCGCAATCGGTACTGTGTATGTGATTATGCGTACCAACCTATAAGTACGTGTGCTTATCATACGAATGTGTCTGTAAACATCATATATCTCGTTTCGTGTCACGCTCTTGGCGAATCGCTGTAGTATAACGTCGAATTTTTTCTTTGACAAATTATTGTGTAAATTGCCGTTGTAAGACCTTGTCGTTGTACGCAAAACAATTTTCTATATGTAAATTTCTTCTAAATTATTACCAGCTCACGACATATGGTTTATAATAATTAACAGATGCTGAAGATGGTCCAAAGCACCCCAAAAAGAACACATAAGTCAAAATGATGTCAAAATGACATCTTTCAAAAGTCAGTTCTATAAGTCATGATGACGTCATTATGGTTCCTGGCAAGGACGGTTTTGTGACGTCATAAAACTAAAATTTTTAATGAATAAAGTGAAATAAATATATTTATATATATATGATAATTTCAATCAATAAGTGCCAGGCAATCTCCTCGCAGAAAAAATTATGTTTTCGAAAATATGCGAATTAAAATCATGAAAGTCAAAATATCGTCATATAATGATTTTATGACGAGTCACTGTACAGTCATTTTGGGGTCATGATAGTTTAGTGATCAAACTCTGATATTTTCATCTTGACGTCACAATGACATCATCTTGACTTTTTGTTCTCCTTGGGCACAGGACCGAAACGTACAAAATAATAAACATTCCAAACATTAAATTTGCGCACCGATTTCCGCGCTACGCTCTTATAGCCCCTTCTTTCCTAATATTGTTCAATATCAGAGCCTTTATCTCTAACATTGTTAATGTTATAGTTTGTGTAATTAATTTTTTAGTACGAACGCTCATGCAATCAGTGTCGCAGAAGCATCGCTCGCTCTCATTCCCGGGAAATTGAAAAAGCCGAGCTTATTGCTTTTTTTATTAATTGCAACTCTGCCCATGTTATGGAAATTGCGTATTTCAATTATGTACTGTAAGCACGATAATCACTCGTTACTTACGTCCAAGACAAATCGAGTATTATTACAAGTGAGACTATTTCTTTTCCTAAAGAGTGCTCTGATTGCATATTAATCGTCGACCGATTAGTCGCAGCGATCAAGAAAAAATTTTTAATTACATTCGTATGACGTCAAGATCGTAAGGTGTGTATCGCTTTTTTCTTTAATGTTGCAGTTCCTGGTAGTATTAATTTCTTACTTGAGCGGATATCATGGTACTTTGCATGCTCTTTTTTCGAACGTCTCGGAAAATCATCGGAACGAAATACATTGTTCTATCGAGTACAGTGAGATAATTAATAATCAATCATAATTGTAAGAGATAACAGTGTAACAATTAATCTCTTATAATTTATTCATCTTTCGGTAAGTTATTTTATAACTTTTTTCGCAATTTGCATTTAAGGTGGTATTCTGGTCTAAAGAAAAACTGAAAAATACGCATTTTTATAATTTTTTACGGAAAAACAATAACAGATAGGCTTTTGAAACTGTGCACGTATTTTTATATATGTACAGAGGTTCATTCCACATCATTCAGTGCATTTAATGCAAAATGAGATTTATAATTATACATATATAATATATAATATATATAAAAATATATTATTTTATATTGTACTTTCAAGTCAAAAATAGATAGTAAAAAGGAATAGCTTTCAAGCATTAAATATTGTGAGATGAATGTTATTTCGTGCCAAATGTTACACCTTTATGTAAAATCATATAAATATAGATCTCGTTTGCATTGAAAGCATCAAGTGATATGCAATAGATCTTGCTTTGCGTGAAAATTTCAAAACTTATGTAGAATCTCTAGAGCTGGAATATATTTTTGAACGTATATATAAAAAATATATAAAAAATTGTGTGTTTGTGTAAATGTGGATGTATGTTGGATAGTAATATTTATATAAATTGAGTGCAATATCAAATTTTTCATTGTCAATATATCTGATTCGTATAAGCGTTTATTTGTTAATAGTTTTTTAATAAACAACAAACGACAGATGATTAAAAAAATCTTTTTACGTTTACTCAAGCTCATGACCATAATAAGACATGTTGAGAACAAACTTATCTGCGGGTGTCACACTAACAAATAAATATTCAATAAAAAGATTTATTATACAGGGTTTTTCAATTATTATTCAATTAATTTTTTTATTAAATGTTTATTATAAAAACTAAATCATACTCAACTAAATCGACTCAAAGAACGATATATCTTGTTATTCTATTGCCATTTTCGGCAAATCGACTACTTGTTTTATAGAGTTGCTTATGTAAGCATACACATTGTAAAGCTTTAAAATACATTCCAAATACTTGTCGGTGCGACAAACAAAAATATGTTATGAGATTATGGCGAAAAAATGTACGAAAAGGATTCACCCGAAAATAAAAAGGATGCTATTACATCTAATATATTCTTTTTCTTTTTTATTACAAAAATGTTTCTTTACGTATAATAAAACAAATTCTCAAATTCTTGTTCTTTTGCATATGCATACTTTCTTTTACCTCGAAAGTAATGTGTGAGAATTATATAAAATGTTAATGAATTTAAGATGCACAAATAGTTTCAAGTTATATAACAAATGACGATTTTAATTTTACTTGATTTATTAGCGTACGCGAAAACTCAAGTATTTAAAATCCAAATGTTAAAATTCCTTTTTTAACTAAAAGTATTACATTAAAATCTTCTCTTCATTTGCTACATATTAAACGTAAAATATATACATAATTATTAAATTGCAATATATTGAATATATGTTTACGTGTGTGTAATAGTTATGGTTAAGTTATAGTTTGAGTAATTAATTTTTTAGCACGATCGCTGATGCACTCATTGTCGCAGAAGCATCGCTCGCTTTCATTCCCGGGAAACTGAAAAAGCCAAGCTTATTTGCATTATTAATTGCAACTCTGCCCATGGTATGCGAATTGTGTATTTCAATTATGTACTGTAAGCACGATAATCACTCGTTACTTACGTCCAAGTCGAATCGAGCATTATTACAAGTGAGACTATTTCCTTTCCTAGAGAGTGCTCTGATTGCATATTAATCGTCGACCGATTAGTCCCAGCGATCAAGAAAAATTTTTTAATTACATTTGTATGACGTCAAGATCATAAGGTGTGTACCGCTTTTTTCTTCAATGTTGCAATGTTCCTAGTAGTATTAATTTCTTACTTGAGCGGATATTATGGTTCTTTGCATGCTCTTCTTTCGAACGTCCCGGAAAATCATCAAAACAAAATACATTATTCTATTGAGTCCAGTGAGATAATTAATAATCAATCATAATTGTAAGAGATAACAGTATTACAATTAATCTCTTATAATTTATCCATATTTCGGTAAGTTATTTTATAACTTTTTTCACAATTTGCATTTAAGGTGGTATTCTGGTCTAGAGAAAAACTGAAAGATACACATTTTTTTATAATTTTTTACGGAAAGACTATAACAGATAGGCTTTTGAAACTGTGCACGTGTTTTTATACATGTTCAGAGGTTTATTCCACATCATTCAGTGCATTTAATGCTAAATGAGATCTATAATTATACATATATAATATATAATATATATAAAAATATATTATTTTATATTGTGCTTTCAAGTCAAAAATAGATAGTAAAAAGGAATAGCTTTCAAGCATTAAACATTGTGAGATGAATGTTATTTCGTGCCAAATATTACAACTTTATGTAAAATCATGTTACGTCCAGACTCGTAAGGGAGAGTCAACGGAAGGGCATAAACAAAACTTACCTCGAACAATGCCGTACCGTACGTGGTTTCGAGGCGAGCGAACGTGCGGAGGCCCTAAGCAGGTCAACGACCGAGAAGGTCGCTTTTACGCTGTTAAAAGGCCCCGTTCACTCGATGGTCCCTTTTTGGCAAGAGAATTTAATCTTTTTTGCTCGGGATGGGACCTTGTGTGATTTCTGTGATCAGGAGAGTGTGCAGGGGGTAATAATGATCATTCAACTAAGTACGAAAATTTCTAATTTATTCAAATAAAGTAAAATGAAGCGAGATTTGTGAGAAAATTCAAAATATTCGGTTAATACATAAATATATATACGTGTGTGTATTGATGACAATATTTTTTATAATTTAAAAATTGCGTGAGAGTGTTTGTGTGTATAAGTGCGCGTTACATGTGTACGGAGGTCATCGATCGGAGCAGAGTGGGGGAAATTATAATATTTAAAATGAGGCTCCGATCGGGTTACAATAAATTATATAAATATAAGAAAAAAAAGAGACATAAAATTAAAAACCGTCAGCTAAGCATAAGCAGGATGTCAGGAATCGGAGATTTCTTCAAATTCAATGGTGGAAGGTTTGTAAATCCGCCAAAAGAATTGGATGGGAACGGCCACTGGATATCTGCGGCAGGGATGAAAACATGGAATAATGGTGTCGGGGGTAGATTCGATTAATACCTTCCTCAGGTCGGGGCAAGATTCACAGGATCGGGCCCGATGGTAAAGGCATCTTCGGGGAGAGGATCCGTGTATGGAGGGAGGGTTCTCAGGCAATAATCTAATAGATTTTGGTAGGTGCGAGGAGAAGGATCATTTTCAGGAGGAGGTGGCGAGGGTGATGGAAGGGAGAAATCTCCGAGTTCTATGATGGGAGGCGAGGGCGATCTCGGGGACTCGTGGACAGGAGATTGTGAGGGAGAAAGGGGGGGAGAGTCTTCTAAATCAATTAAAATCGGTGAAGGAGATCTTGGGGGAGTACACGAGGATTGCGGAGAGGGAGGAGGGGGAGTCGGGGCTCTTGGAGACGTAGAGTCTTCGGGAGAAGGAGGAGGGGGAGTAGGGACTCTCGGAGACGGAGAGTCTTCGGGAGAAGGATGAGGGGGAGTAGGGACTCTCGGAGACGGAGAGTCTTCGGGAGAAGGAGGAGGGGGAGTCGTGACCCTCGGAGACGGAGAATCTTCGCGAGAGAAAAAGGGGGGTACTGAGGGGGAGCAAGATTGTTCCGGGGACGAGATGGGAGAAAGTCGGGGATGGTAAAGTATGTGTGGGTGGTTGTTCAAGGTATCGTTACTTATGCTAACTGACGGATCATTATTAGGCTTAATCGCTGAGTTGTTACTTATAGTTGAATCGTTATTATTACTAATCGAGGAGTCTATACTAGTCGCGGAATTTTCCGAGTGATTTTCTGCCGAAGCCCAAGCCAGTAGTTTTCTTAATTGCCTGTTGCGGCGATTACGCGACTGCCTGGCGATCTTTCTAGACTTTCGCCTAGGGTTTTCCACTGGGGGAAACGGGTAAGAAAACGGAATAAATAAATAACAGAAAGAGGCAATGGTATCTTTCTTTGTCGAGAGGAATTTCTCGAGATTGCGAAACATGTTTTGGATTTAGTTATTTAAGTAAAACGAGAAGAGCAAAAACTTGAAGAGGTCGAGTGAGGTGTTACGAATCATTGTTATTAATATTTAAAATTTCGAATATTGCATGGGGGAGGATATGATGGGGAGAAAAATGGCACGTTGAAATTGCAAGGGAATAGGAAGCTCTGAGCGACAGGTGAGAAATAAAGGAGAATCGCGAGCTTGCGCTGCTATAAAGCAGGATACTCTGAGCGACGGGTGAGAGATAAAGGAGAATCGCGAGCTTGGGCTGCTATAAAGCAGGATACTCTGAGCGACAGGTAGAGATAAAAAAGAATTGCGAGCTTGCGCTGCTATAAAGCAGGATACTCTGAGCGACGGGTGAGAGATAAAGGAGAATCGCGAGCTTGCGCTGCTATAAAGCAGGATACTCTAAGCGACAGGTGAGAGATAAAGGAGAATCGCGAGCTTGCGCTGCTATAAAGCAGGATACTCTGAGCGACAGGTAGAATTAATAGACGGGAAGTTTCTCAAAAGGAAATTTCATCAGGGGAATGAGAGGGGAAGGAGGAATAATCAGAATTAATTTTTAAATGATTGATAAATAATATATTTGTCCGCAATCCAAAATTTATTTCAAAAGAGGGGAGCCCGAGCAATGAATTTTACGCGTTAAAATGACTTACTGCTTATAGAGTGCGCTGTTTTATTTTCTCGTAGACGACGTCTCCGGTCTAGGATCCTCCTGGCTCGGTCTTAGCTTCTTTCTACCTTGGAGCTTTTCAGGTTGTATGTACTCACAGGTTCACACGATAGTTATAATGTTCTTTATTCCACTCCGCGGGACTGTATACTGGTTCACTGACAAAACGCTAAGGCCGCGAGGCTTAAGACTAATCACGAGGAGTTCGTAACTGCAGTAGTGGTAATGTTAGAAGAAGAAGTAATAATGGTTTTTCGAGACAAGGTTTCGAGTATTTAAAACCCTTCGCTCCTCCTTTTCGCTGGGCAGTCGAAATCTCTATTTAACGAATCAGTTTTCTAATAACGCCCTCATAGGATTTGGAGGGAGTCGATTTTTGATAAAAAAAGTTTCCATTTCCCCGGTATGGGTGGAGCCTTTTTTTGTTTAAACATCCAGATTTCGGCCAACGGAAAGGACAGCGCATTTATGTGAGATAGGCACTTAATTTACCCTTTCGTCCGTTGCAACGCGGATATTGCGTAAGGGCGGTCTGTCAAGCGAGCACATGTGGTATCGGATTTATCGCTACCAGCCGTTTTCTTTCCAAGTTATCGCGCTAGCTTTCGGTACTAAATTGGTTTGTTTTTGCGAGTCTGTCGGCCGTAGTCTGAAATTTTGAAATCGTTTCCTCGCATATGTTTGAGAATCACATTTATTGGTCCGTTTGTTTTTTTTTGTTTTTCTTAGACTACGGTCTAGGACCCGATTTTGTTTAATTTAGTTTGTTGCTAACGTGGTTTGCTCGTCACATGTCTCGAACTCTACGACTAGGTTTACTTTTGTTTTTTTTTTATCAAGGTTTATTTTCCGACTCGCTTTCATTTTTATTTTTTATCATCGCGGATTGTTCGACACGTGCTTCGAACACCACGGTTCTGTTTAGTTTCGTTTTGTTTCTCTAGGTTTTATTCGTCATGTGTTTTCGAATAGCACGACTCGCCTGACAGATAATAATATAATTTATCGCCGCCTCGTGTATCGGGAAAGAAAAGAATCGTGGAGTCCGCTGGACGTAACAATCATATAAATATAGATCTCGTTTGCCTTGAAAGCATCAAGTGATATGCAATGGATCTTGCTTTGCGCGAAAAATGCAAAACTTATGTGGAATCTCTCGAGCTGGAATATATTTTTGAACGTCATATATAACAAATTGTGTGTTTGTGTAAATGTAGATGTATGTTGGTTAATATTTATATAAATTGTGTGCAATATTAAATTTTTCATTGTCAATATATTTGTTTGATTCGCATAAGCGTTTATTTGTTAATAGTTTTTTAATAAACAACAAACGACAGATGAGTAAAAAAATTTTTGGTAAATCTTTACATTAGCTTCATCCCCTCCGATTTGCCTCAAAATTTACACAGGGCTTCCTTTTGGTCTACAATTAAAATTTATGATAGTTTTAAGCCGGGGAAACCATATGTTGTTGGGAAAAATCGTGAAGTGGGCGCTTCAAGTGCTAAAAAATAACGGTTTGTTCAATTTTTTATTATAAAATACTTCATGATGTTCCCCAAGGACGACATATTGTTCCTCAGTTTAAAAATATCCCTTAAAACTTTCCCATCCACACAAGAATTGTGGAGTGCACCTCGCTTCGCGTTGTAAAGTATATGCGTGGACGCAGTGGGTTCCGCCCCCCCCCCCCTCCGGGGGGCACCACTTCCGGAAGACATAACCTAACCCAAACCAAATTTTAGTTTTAAATAAGAAATAGGTTTGGGTTAGGTTATATCTTCCGGAAGTGGAACCAACCCGTAGGGGGGGCGGAACCCACTGCGTCCACGCATACATTTTGCAATCCACACAAGAATTGTGAGGTGTATCTCGCATCGCGTTGTAAAGTATATGCGTGGACGCAGTGGGTTCCGCCCCCCCTACGGGGGGCTCTACTTCCGGAAGATGTAACCTAACCCAAACCAAATTTTAGTTTTAAATAAGAAATAGGTTTGGGTTAGGTTGTATCTTCCGGAAGTGGAGCCCCTCCGTAGGGGGGGCGGAACCCACTGCGTCCACGCATACACTTTGCAATCCACACAAGAATTGTGAGGTGTACCTCGCTTCGCGTTGTAAAGTATATGCGTGGACGCAGTGGGTTTTGCCCCCCCCCCCCTACGGGGGGCTCCACTTCCGGAAGATATAACCTAACCCAAACCAAATTTTAGGTTTAAATCAGAAATTGTGGGGTAGACTTCGCTACGCGTTGTAAAATATATGTAAAGTATAGCGCTTGAAGCGCCCACTTCACGATTTTTCCCAACAACAACATATTGTTTCCCCGGCTTAAAACTATCATAAATCTTAATTGTAGACCAAAAGGAAGCTCTGTGTAAATTTTGAGGCAAATCGGAGGGGATGACGCTAATGTAAAGATTTACATAATCTTTTTAAGATTACTCAAGCTCATGACCATAATAAGACATGTTGAGAACAAAGTTATCTGCGGGTGTCACACTAAAGTAAATATTTAATAAAAAAATTTAATATACAGGATTTTTCAATTATTATTCAATTAATTTTTATATTAAATGTTTATTATAAAAACTAAATCAACTCAAAGAACGATATTCCTTGTCATTCTATTGCCATTTTCGGCAGATCGACTACTTGTTTTATCGAGTTGCCTTCCTACCGGCGTCATTCTCGTATTGACATGTATTCGTGAGAATGTCGCGAAAACAATTTTATCTTTTGCCGAAACATAATTAATCGGTGTCACGAATAATTCATTAACGATTTATTATCATACGATATCTTTGATTTCGCAGTTTAATTGCTGCGGTTGGACTACGAAACTAATATTGAATTATGATCTGACAATAAAACTAACGTAAAATAAACCGTTTTTGCAGATAAACGTGTCGAAAGATTCATGATGTATGGTAACATTCTTGTATTTTGGTGGTGTTGCGCGCTTCTACTCGTCGCTTCGTCTTCAAAGCATCAGCGAAACTTCACAAACAACAACGAGAAACATGAGAATTCGACGGTGCAATACGAGTTTGACGAGAATTCGATGAATAACTATGACGACGAAACAGAAATGTCATTGAATTGGATTAAAAATTCTACTAAGGATGTCAACAATGTACAACATGAGTTCGGCACGAATAATTTTACATCATTTGAGCACGATAAAACTGATTTTAATGACGATGGCAATGTGAACTTTGGTTCATTCAATGTGTGCTTTGGTACATATTGCGTTCCAGTCTGCTGTCATCTTGATTTTCAGCTGACTGATAAATGCATTCCTGGAGAAAAACAAGCTTTTAATGTTTTTCTTAATTTTGATACGTTGAAAAGAGAGAATCAAGAGATAGACTTATTTGTAATTGCTGTGCTCATATATGATCCGTGTAAGAGTAATCAGTTCTTTATGTATCAGTATACAGACATTAGCAAGGACTTGTTTATCTCTAACGACACTGTGGTACATTTTCCTTATTTTCCATATTATAAAAAAAATGTCAAACCAAAATCCTTTTGTCTGAGGTGTGATCTGGTCATCTTCGAAGAAACTTTACCAACGGAAGATTTAAGAATCTCAATTTATGAAACGGATAGCCCTGATAATCCCCTCAGAAGTATCATATATCATAAGATGATTATTCGTTTAAGTTTGCGTATTTTATCTATACTGTTTTTGCTCGCAACATTTCTAGTGTACTCTATAATACCAGAACTTCGTAACAAACACGGCTTCATTCTGTGCAATTGCATCGGTGTGATGATTGTCGCATACATATTTGAAAGTGCGAAAAATATAACCAACTATATACAACTGGGGTATTCCAACTATATACTGGAGAGTATCTACTATATACCGAAGTATTCCAGCTATGTTATAATCGGTATAGTATATTCAATTCATGTAACAATGAAATCATTTCAACATATATATTTAGTAGGCTTATTAGAATGTACGTATTCGCGAGTTAATCATTTTTTAATGATACAATTAAAATTTATATAATTTGTTAAAACTTTATAAACAGAGAATTTAAAGGAAGAAAATTGTTGGTGCACTTTAATGTATAATTATACAACTTTGGTTAATCAGAATAAATATTTTTTTATGTTTTTAAAATATTGCAAAGTGTTGTGCATTTTAAATAAAGTATTATTTAACTTAATATCAACACTTTTTCATATAAAAGTATTTGTATTTTATATCGTTTTTCTCGTTATAAATTCTCAATAAATTGAAATAAATTTGTGTTTTTACGTACAGACATAGTACAATAGTATTTGTCAGTATCGGCGTTTTGACACAAACTCACTAACTGAGACGTTGTTTATTCCATTGTTGCAGCTTTCGTCTGCTATTTCTGCTTTTTGGCAGCCTACATTTGGTTAAGTGTAATGAGCTTCGACATATGGTGGACATTTAGGTACATTATCAAGTATATATTCTATGCTATATTTTATCTATAATATAAACTAATTTTTATAAGTTTGTGATTAATATATTATGCAATACAACATATTCATTTATGATATTCATAAATATACAAAGAGGAGAGAGATAGCGAGAGAGAGAGAGGGGCGAGAGAGGGCGAGAGGGGGAGTGGGAAGGGTGGGGAGGGGGTTGGTGAGGGGGAAAGGGGGAAGGGGAGAAGGGGTGAGAGAGGGAGGGGGAGGGGAAGAGGGAGGGGGTGAGAGGGGGAGGGGTGGGAGGGAGGGAGAGAGAGGTGAAAAAGGGTGGGAGGGGCGGGGGAGGGGTTGGGAGGGAGAGAGGGAGGGAGAGAGGGAGTGGGGGAGTAGATCTACGATATGTAAAGACAAAACGATAATATCATATTTTGATTTGATCGGAATGAATATTTTGTCGTGTTGCGTGATAGTATAAACAATTATTTAAGTTAAGACATGATAATTTGAATGCATAAATGACAGGCTGTACGTGTACAGATTTTTTTATTAGAGATTTCTATTACAGCTTTTTTTACAAAAGATTGATTTCTATATTTCTATACTTTGTGAATACGCATATAATTTTTGAAAGCAATATAATGTTTTATTGAATTGGCATTATGAAATATTCATAAGAAATCATTACATTTTTTAATAATTTAGGATATAATGTTACAAATTCTCCCGCAATGATATATTAACTTCTCATGAATTTAAAGCTGATATTGTTTTGATATTTTTCTCTCCCTTTCTCATATAACAATACACAACATACAAGTTAGTGAATGAAGATTGATTTTCATTTTTTCAATCAAACGTTGTGCTAAATCAAAATTAATATTATTTGTTTGTTAAACATGTCAGTATATATGGATACATTGTACTTTAGGTTGTATTGTATAATGTAAATCAATTTTTTATAGTTATATATAAAGCAGACTTTTAAAAACCTCGACCAAAAGAAGTATTTATTTCAATATGCATTTCCATCGCAATTTTTTCTATTTGTTATTGACTAAATGTATAGTATAACTTTGCAGAGATAGGAATCGTCAACAAGAGAGAGAAAGAAAGAAGAAAGATAGAAAGAAATTGATCATGTATTCCGTCTATGTATGGGGAAGCTCTTTTATTCTCACTATCCTCTGTATCAAAAAGAAATTCATCCCGACTTTGCCGGACCTGGCCCGACCAGAATTTGGCATTATAATATGGCATTATTATTATTGGTTTAATGGTAAGTAGATATCACTGATAGATAACTCTAGTAACAATGGCATATTTAATTATGATTAAACTATATGTTTATGACTCTAATAATTTATGTGTTACAAATAAAAATATATTTTATATACTTACAAAATGTGATGTAACACGAGAAATTTATTTCTTATTTCAGAAAATGCAGCAGTTGGCTTGTGTTATTGGATACCCGCGACTATTTGTAGTATCAGTAGTATTTGCTTATTCATCTCTACAGCATTGAAGATTCGGCGCTACGAGAAAGATACAACCCATCATCTGAGAAATTTCGACAGTCAAATTTATGACGAAAATAAAAAATGGTTTGTACTCAATCATCTTTACATCGATATAATAATCTATTTTATTAATGAGATATATATCGCGTTATAACCATTTGCCTACGGCATCACAAATTCGATCGTTCTCTATTCTCGATGCAAAAAAAGAAGATTATTTATATATTTATATTTATATATATATAATATATAAAATATATATTAAATGTATAAAATATGTGTGTAATAATTATTAATATTTTCAAAAATGTACGATTATTTCATATTTATAATTATACTGATGTAAATAACATTAATCAAATTAATTAAATTAAACTTCAAAAGATAAGGAAATTTTTAAGTTTAAAGAGAAATAAAAAAAAGAGAAATACAGGAAGAGAAAAAGAAAAAAAGAGAAAGAGAAAGAGAATGCAAAATTTTTTAAAAGAAATTTTAAAGAATTTTGATTTTCTATATCTTTATGGAATAGGTGCATTCATTTTGACTTTATTCTCACTATTATTTTTCTTCTTTTCGAAAACTACAGACTTTCTCGAAGAAGCATATCCATGTGTGATTGAGTAATATATTTTTTAAAAGATTATGTATAAGGATTATAATATATATATATATATATATATATATATATATATATATATGCGTGTGGATGTGTGTAGAAGATATTTTAAGTAAAATTATACACTTTAATCACTTGTGTATAGTTAGTGTTAAGAAAAAATTGTTTAGATTAAAGTGTGTGTGTGTGTGTGTGTGTGTGTGTGCGTGTGTGTGTGTGCGTGCGTGTGTGCGTGCGCGTGCGTGCGTGCGTGCGTGCGCGGGCGTGCGTGCGTGCGCGGGCGTGCGTGCGTGCGGGCGTGCGTGTGTGTGTGTGTGTGTGTTGTAGAATAAAAAAGAGAGTAAGAGCTAAATATGACGTCACCTCATTGTTTCATTTTCCAGTTTACGTTTATCCAATACAATTTTTTAAAATGATATTTGGTATTTTGAACTCTATGAAATGATTCCGCTCCATTCTTAGGCGAGTTTAACGACCCTATATGTTATAACCTTGAAGTAGATTTATGTTATTTTTTAAGTCATAAAGTGTCAAACTTTTTTAGTGCTTCCCGAGATGCACCACATGGAAGCCAGGAAAAACATCTATTTAAACTCGCCTTGGACTCGCGGAAATACCATCTCAAAATACCATGTGCCATTTAATAAACTGTATTGGATGGACATATGCTGAAAGCGATGGGATATGATGACGTCTTAGCTTGTCTCTTTTATATTCTATAACTTTAATTCGAACAATTTTTTCCTAACTATTTTTTCCCCACTGTTTAAGAGATGTATTATTTTATTTAGAATATCCTGTATATATGTATGTATATGTATATGTACATGTATATATACATATATAGTATTAATTACTTGGAATGTTTTCGTTTATAGCATAATCTCTATAGCTAGTGCTCATATACAGGGTGTCCCAAAACACCCGTGCCAACGCTTGTGAGAAGGTAGAACGGATCGAGATGAGCAAATAAGTCCTATACCATTTTGCTAAATTCGCAATAGTTATTGCGTTATTAATTAAAATATCTGAGCTAATGAGCGCGTGGAAAGCGGTAGGCCGGAATCGGTAGGCATGTAAAATAGCTTACTTGTCTACGTCTCTTAGGAACTGAAGCATCATCTGAGCGAGAGGTGGAATCACGCAGCGAGCGGCGAGCGACGTGTGATATTTGTTGCTAAGAGATGTAAACAAATAAGCCATCTTACATGCCTACTGATTCCAGCCTACCGCTTTCCACGCGTTCATTAGCTCAGATATTTTAATTAATAACGCAATAACTATTGCGAATTTAGCAAAATGGTATGGGACTTTTTTGTTCATCTCGATCCGTTCTATCTCCTCACGAACGTTGGCACGGGTGCTTTGGGACACCCTGTATATATAGTTTCAGAAAATATATAAAATATATTAACTTGCAGGTTCAATCTTTGCCAAAAGTGGCCTATCATGATATTTATTGTGATAGGAATATCAGTTTTTATAGGAATAGAATGGTTGATATTTCCTTATAAACAAAACGTATGGCACATCTTGTATATTGCGCATTGGACAGATATGGTGCAGAACATCGGTATTTTTATTACATTTGTGTGTAATAAAAGGATCAAGAAGTTGTTGTTGAAGCGATTCGGCTGTCAAAATTACAATGTGCCTTCAACAGCTCGACAGACAGAAGTTGATGATACAGTTTCGAACAGAAACAGTTTGCTTGATGAAACCAGCTTTTAATTCTGCAATGCACGTAAAAGATATTTTATTGTAAATCAAAGATCAGCAGGTAAACAGCGGTTAACTGTAATGTCGTAGCTTAATTAGGGGATTTAGTAAGGATCGTAGCTTTAGTAAGGGATTAATTTTATATTATTGTCTCCATTGATGGCTTTGATTACGAGATGTAAAAATAATGGAATTCAGACCTTTACGTAGCAAAAGCATGTTATCTTCTAATATTATAGAATAAGAATCAACTGTAATTAATGTAATTAACTGTTGGGTGTGATTTATATATGGAATCAATAAATTTACATTAATGTTACATTGTCGTGTGTTGATTTTCTGTTTAAGATGAGAGAGTTATATTTTAGATTTTCGTCTTATTTTGATATACACGACAAATGTCTCTGAATAATTTCTGTATTTCATCTAGATGTAATAAATGTTTTAATGTATAAATAAAATAAATTAATAAAAATGTTTGTATTTTTAGAGAAAGAATTTATTATACGGAATATTGAGTTGCACGAAGAAGACGTATAACAAAATGTAACAAATCTTTTTATAAAGATTGAAAGTTAGTAAGAGAGATTTGGAAAGTTAGTATAGTAAATGTATACTTAAATTTTAACAGAAAAAAGCTTTAAATAAATAAAATAAAAATTTTATTTTCTTTCGATTCTTGTTGTATAACTGTGTAATTATCATTGGATGTAATAATTACTGTGCATGTAACACTTCCTCCTAAAACTCGCATACACTTGTTATCATATGATACACAATAATGATAGACAATCTAGTTTACTATTATATAAGATCTACTTATAGTTTATCGAAAAAATTGTCGATAAGAAAATTTTTATAACAATGCAAACAGTCATAGCTCTCTGAGATATTCTATATACCCTACAATTATTCCTTTATTTTAAAGGTTTTTTATAACCGTACTGAACCGTATATGCATATCTGAAAGAGTATAACTTGTCAAGAAATTTTTCCTTGCATCTCTGATATCATAATATACAAAGCAATTCGCACACAGACATCAAGATACTTCAGAGTCCTCAGAATGTAAGAAAGTTTATTGTGAATTGTATTTAATAATTGTAGTTTTCTTTTGCGGAAAAAAGATGATTCTATGCGAATTCATTTAAGGCTCCTGCATACTCGATTGCCAAGTCCACCAAATTCGTGCGACAGCGTCACACCTGGCAAAATTATGAACTAAAAGGCGTGGAAATGACACTCCACAAGCTAAATTATTCTTGCGAAATACAGCGTCATTTTTCGTTTTAGTGCAGTGTTTTTATGTCTAAATTAATTGTCGTATTGTTAAAATATACCGAAGACTCCCATTTTGTTATAATTTAATATGTGAAAGCAAATATTTATCTCAATTCGACAGCTGTCAAACAGCAGTTTTCGTCCTTGATTAGGCTCAATTCAATTCGACATATATATGTTATTTATTGATTACCCAAATTAAAGGAGAATTTTCGGTATATTTTACAAGCCGGATCTATCGATTACAAACGCTATTTTATTGAAAAACATTTTTATCTTAACGTATTTCGCAAGAATTTTCATGGTATATTTTCTCGCTTCTGATGTCACAATCCAAGATGGCTGCAGTGAGTATGCAGGAGCCTTAAACTAGAGTGATTTTCAATGGTAAAAATCTATTATCTAAAAATGAGATTTTTCTCTAGATAAGGCACATAAAAAAATATCCTTTCAATTTGTAATTACAAAGCTACACCTCGAGTATTCAAGAGTAAAATATTTCCTTTCAACCGGAGAAACGCGGTTTCTTATACGATCTCAAAAAGCTTTCCTAGTTATCCTAACGCATGCCTAAAAAATAATTAAAATAAGTGTGTCATTTCATCAATATGAAGCGTTAAATATAGATTGACGCGGACAACGACATCGACATTTTATGCCAACTAGCAGAGTTTATTGCCAGATTAAATGTCAATTAGGTTGCCAGATAAAATGTCAAAAATCAACTCCACGTTGCATATACGTTAAATGCCCCGACGCGGGCACGCCAAGTTTTTGTTCGTCACTTTAGTTTTAATCCTTTCAATGCCGGGTCTAAATCGTTTTGATTATACAGATAATAATATTATTCTTAAAAATACAAAGGTGATTCTGTGATAAACTTTCTATCGGATCAGATATTAATTTGCAAAATTGATAAACCATTTCTACTTGGCTGAGTAGCTATGATCTTATATTTATTTTTGAACTGTATATTTCTAAAATTTTGCAAACAATGTCAAACTTTTTTTATACTTGGCGTGTTTTTTTCTTTTGTAAAAATTTTGTTGTGATCAATTATTTTGAATGTTTTCGTTTATAGCATAATCTTCACAACTTGCGCTCATAATTTCAGAAAATATAAAAAATATAAAAAATATATAACTTGCAGGTTCAATCTGTTGAATTATATGCTTTATTAATCACTTTATTAATTCCTTTATTAATGCCCTTGTACAATGTAAACGAAAAAGAGAAATAAACAGAAGATAAGAAAGTAATACTTGATACTCTAAGAAAAGAAAAAAGAGTAGAGTGTGTGCATTACATGTGTGCGTATATAAGAAAGAAAAAATAACTAGACAGGTTGTGCACACCGCCCGCTAGAGTAACTCTTCACTCAAGTCCCGTTTTCATCGTACGATTGCATTTCAACACTCCTCCTCAATCGTATAATCCCAATGCATCTCGCAATTTTTGAAATCTTGTAGTACCTAGCGGTTTCGTTAATAAATCCGCTAGCATATCCTCAGTCGTGCATTGTTTGCACTGAATTAGTTTTTCCTTTATGTGGTTGCTCACTGCAAAATATTTAGTATCCACATGCTTAGTTCTGTTCGAAGAACATCCCCTCTCAATCAGTCTTATGCAGCTTGTATTGTCCTCCTGAATAATTGTTGCCTCTTCCACGGACTGATGCATGTCAGCTAGGATTTTTCATAGCCATAGCGCTTCATTGCATGCTTCGTTAAGCGCGATGAGTTCCGCTTCAGTTGATGATTGCACTACTACCGGTTGCTTTTTACAAGACCAGCTTACCAGACATTAACAAAGAAAACGTAACCGCTATTTGATTTGCGATCTATTCTACATTCGGCATAGTCAGCGTCTGCATAACCATGTAGAAATTCTTCATTGTTCGTTTTACTGAGTGCCAGTTTCTTCATCATTGTACCTTTTAAGTAGCGAAGTACTCTCTTTGATTCGTTCCAATCAGCTTGACTCGGATTACTAACTCTTTGGGACAGTATCGATACGCTGGTAGCAATATCAGGTTGTGTGCATATCGAGATATAAAGTAAACATCCGATTAATTTTCTGTATCTGTTATTAGTCAGCAGAAGTTCATCTGTGTCTCGTCTTGTTCGAATGTAACCAGTTTCCATCGGAACGTTTGATATCTTTGCATCTATCATGTCAAATTCATTAATTATCCTTTTTATGTAGTTTGACTGGCAGAGATAGTAAGTGCCATTATCATCCTTGATTACTTCTATGCCCAAATAATACTTGATATTACCTAGATCTTGGATATCAAATTTTTCTGCGATTTGATTCTTAATCTCCACAACAGTTTGATTGGATTTTGCTGCTACTATTATATCATCAACATAGACTAATAGGTAGCACCAGCCACTTCCCTCTGATTTCGTGTACAAGCAGTTGTCATTTTTGCTCCGTTCAAATCCGATATTGATAAGTGCTTTGTGAACTTCATCATTCCACAACCTTGCCGCTTGCTTAAGTCCGTAAATACCCTTTTTCAATTTGCACACCAAGTTCTCCTCATTATCGGCATTAAATCCAGGCGGTTGTTTCATGTAGATTGATTGCTCCAACTTGCCGTTGAGAAATGCTATTTTTGCATCCAAATATCGTACAATCATTTTTTCTTTTGATGCGATTGACAGTAAAATCCGAAATGTAGTTTGCTTCGCCACCGGCGCGAAGACTTCAACATAATCCGTACCATATTTCTGACAGAAGCCCTGCGCTACCAGTCTCGCTTTGTATCTCGTGATGTTTCCTTTTTCGTCTGTCTTTAATTTATATATCCATTTGCAGCTGATTGCTTCACGTCCCTTTGGTAATTCGCATAGTTCCCATGTTTGATTCCTTTTAAGTGAAGCCATTTCGTCCTTCATCGCATTGATCCACTCTTCTTTATTTTTATCTGCTAATGCTTCTGATAATGATTTTGGTTCGGTGATGACATTTACCCATTCACCGAAGTGATTTGGTGGTACGCCTTTGTTTGTCCGCTAAGATTGTCGTTCCGTAGTATTTTGAATAACCGTTGTATCGTTTTCTTGTGATGAGTTTAAACTGGTATCACTTTCTGCCGTTTCATAATTTAGCATGTTATCTTCATGTTCAGATTGATCTTCGTTACGATCCCACGTATTGGTGTCGAGTGCTTCCTTATTTTTTTATTTCAGTATTTGTCCCTCGCTGTTTTCTCTTGAATGATCTAATTCAATTTCTCCAGAATGCACTTTCTTCATAACAAAACGCACATTTCGACTGATGACTAATTTCCTGTTTACCGGATCATAACATCGATATGCCTTTGAATTTTCATCATATCCGACAAAAATCATTTGTATACTTGTGTTTTGTAGTTTCTGACGTTTTTCCTGTGGTACATGCACATAGCATTTGTTGCCAAAGATCTGAAAATGATCGATACTCGGTTTGTAACCGTTCCACAACTCGAACGGCGTAGCGTTCGTTGATCGTGTTAAAGTACGATTTTGTATATAGTTGGCCGTACTTACAGCTTCTCCCCAGAACTGATACGTTAGCTCTGCTTCAGTGATCAAACAGCGTGCCATCTCTATTAACGTACGATTTTTCCTTTCTGCTGTGCCGTTTTGCTCCGGTGTGAACGGTGCCGTATATTGGAAACAAATTCCTTCCAATGCCAAATAGCTTTTGATACTTTTGCTTGTGTATTCACCTCCTCTGTCTGAACGAATAATTCGTGGTTTGTGGCGGAATTTGTTTGTCACGAGTGCAATGTACTCCCTCAGTTTGTTCTCTACTTCAGATTTTTGATTCAACAAGTAAATTATTGTGTATTTTGAGTAATCATCAATAAAAGTTATCATATATCTCTTACCACTTGGTGATTTCGTTCTCATTGGTCCACAGACATCTGTGTGAATGAGATCCAGTACACTTGTAGATTCGTTTTCTGAGCTCTTTGGAAATGGTAATCGTGTCAGCTTAGATTTCAAACATGTTTCACATTGTTCTTTGATGCCACAGTCCATAATCTTGATACCATTGATTCTCTTATCAGCATACATTTTTTTTATTGCCTCCGCATCTCGATGACCAAATAACCGATGCCAATAATGTATGCATTGTTGATGATTTGTTATTGCACATACCTTTTCTGGTTCACGCAACTTGTATAGATTCTCAACCACGTCCGCTACAGCTATAACTGTTTTACCTTGTTTAATCGTGCATAAATTGTCTTCAAAGATGACCGTATATCCCTTGCGACACAATTTCGAAACGGACATTATGTTTCCAGCAATTTGCGGTGCATATAAGACATCTGTTAATGTAGCTATAGAAGTATCACCACAATCGTTAACAATTTTTACCTCACATGTGCCTTTTCCTTCTACACATTCTTTGCTGCCATTAGCAACGTCCACGTTGCTACACTTTCTTGTATCAATTTTGCTGAATCGGTTTTTATCGTTTGTTACGTGGCTTGTAGCTCCCGAATCAATAATCCATCCATCACATTTACTCGATATAACACTGAATAAAAATTCCTTTTTCTCCTCCTTAACGGTATTCGCGTGTTCAGCCTTTTCTTTCATTTTTGACTTACTGCTTTGTGGATTTTTATCAAGCCAAGCCTTGTACTTTATACAATTCTTCTTGAAGTGTCCCGCTTTCTGGCAGAAAAAACATGTAGCTTTGCCATCTATCGTTTTTAACACCGTTGCACCGGATTTATTGTCGTCCTCGTCCATCATATCGGCCTCCTTTCTGCGTGAATATTCACCAATTAATTTGGATTGTACCAATGATAGTGTCAAGTCATTCTCGGCACGAACTTCAAGTGCTGTTACTAGTGTGTCATAACTCTTTGGCAAACTACTTAATATAATTGCCACACGCCAATTTTCAGACAACTGCTGTTCACTCAAATCAATTAGCTTCTGGAATAAATCGTTAAGCTCGTTTAGGTGTGATTCCATGTCGCCGTTTTCAATTAATCGTGTATTACAAATTCGACGCATTAACATAACCTTATTTCCTAATGTGTTCTTCTCGTGATAGTCTTTAAGTGAATTCCATGTCTGTTTAGCAGTTAATTTCGATCTGATTAGACTTAATTGATTATCTTCGACCATGAGGCCAATCGTTGCTCTCGCTAAATCGTCCTTTTCTTGCCATTTTTCCGCTGCTTCTATTTGTCCTGCTGTTGCTCCTGTCGCCGGAACTGATGGTTTGTTCGAGTTGATAACCGACCAAACTCTTTCTTTAATGAGTAATAATTCCATTTTATACTTCCACGTGAAAAAATTTCCGTTGTTGAGTTTGGCGAAAGGTAACCTGCTTGTTTCTGCCATTGCACTTGTATTTTATATACGTTTACTAATAATATTTTAATCCTGGGCCCATAACCTGTTGAATTATCTGTTTTATTAATCACTTTATTAATTCCTTTATTAATGCCCTTGTACAATGTAAACGAAAAAGAGAAATAAACAGAAGATAAGAAAATAATACTTGATACTCTACGAAAAAAAAGGTAGTGAGTGTGCATTACATGTGTGCGTAAATACTGAAAGAAAAAGAAACTAGATAGGTTGTGCACACCGCCCGCTAGAGTAACTCTTCACTCAAGTCCCGTTTTCATCGTACGATTGCATTTCAACAATCCATTGTGTAGTGGCTTTGTTTACAAGACGCAAAAATAATGGAATTTTTTTACATAGACCTTTACGTAGCGAAAGCATGTTATCTTCTAGCATTAATTTTATATTGTCATCTATTGATGGTTTTGTTTACGAAGCGCAAAAATAATGGAATTCCTTTATATAGATCTTTACGTAGCAAAAGCATGTTATCTTCTAGTGTTATAGAATAAGAATCAACTGTAATTAATGTAATTAACTGTTGAGCGTGATTAATACGTGGAATCGAGAAATTTACATTAATGTTATATTATCGTGTATTGGTTTTTTGTTTACGAGATGGTCATATTTTAGATTTTTAACTTATTTCGATGGACTCAAATGTCTCTAACTAATTTCTAAGTTTCATCCCGATGTAATAAATGTTTTAATGTATAACTAAAATAAATTAATAGTAATAGTAATAAATAAAAATGTTTCCATTTTTAGAGAGAAAGAGAATTTATTAAACGGAATATTGAGTTGCATGAAGAAGAGGTATAACAAAGTGTAATAAATCCTTTTATAAAGATTAAAAGTTAGTAAGAGAGATTTGGAAAGTTCGTATAGTAAATGTATACTTAAATCTTAACAGAAGAAGCTTTAAATTAAAAAATAATAATAATTTTATTTTCTTTTGATTCTTTTTGTATAACTTTTTGTGTAATTATCATTGGATGTAATGATTACTGTGCATGTAACACTTTAATCTAGTAATTAATGAACAAGTAAAATTCGAAATCATTAAATTCATTGATCGGATTTGATCTGATATCATAATATACAAAGCAATTCGCACGCAGACATCAAGAGTTCTTCAGAGTCTTCAGAATGTAAGAGAGTTCATTCTGAATTGTATTTAGTAATTGTAGTTTCTTTTTCACGGAAGAAGACGATTTGATGCAAATTCATTTAAACTAGAGTGACTTTACATAGTAAAAATCTATTATTAAAAAATGAGATTTTTTTTAGATAAGACACATAAGAAAATCCTTTCAATTTGTAATTAACAAAGCGACACTTCGAGTATTCAAGAGTAAAATATCTCCTTTCAACTGGAGATACGCGTTTTCTTATACAATCTCAAAAAGCTTTCCCAGTTATCCTTACGCATACCTAAAATATAATTAAAATAAGTGTGTCATTTCATCAATTTGAAGCGTTAAATATAGATTGACACAGACAACGACATCGATAGTTTTATGCCGACTAGCAAAGTTTGTTGCCAGGTTAAATGTCAGTTAGCTTGCCAGATTAAATGTCAAAAGTCAACTCCATGTTACATATACATTAAATTTTGCCGTAAATTCGATGAGGCGGAAGAGACGCACGCACGAACAATCTCTCTCGATTAAAAGTCGGAATTTTCAAGCTCTTTTGATTATTCACGGATGTAACTTGGAAATTCCAAGGCTTAGATATACACATGAGTAAATGATAATACATCTGTGGAATGTTTCGCAAGATAAGTCGCAATAAGGCGCAGTTTCTAATGATTAATGTTACGTTGTCACATATGAGTCATTCTTTTACAAACCGAACGGTTTTTGACCGACCCATTGCTAAATCGCTTCATAATTTTTTGACGTGTTCTAGATACAAAATGAGTGAACAGTGTATCGGGATTTTTTTTTTTATTTTTTTCGAAAAATATCGGGATTTTAAATTTTAACGCGATGCATTTCATGGTCATTTTCAAATCGCCGTATCTCCGGTAAATTTTAACGAAACAAAAAGGTTTTTTTTTATTTTAAAGCTAAAAACATCAGTTTTCTCGTAAAATTGATGTCCCTGATGTAATTTGAAAAATCACTATTGTTTATAACAAATAAATTGTTTAAAGTTAGTTTAAACAATCGCTCGTTATAGATACGAAATTGTAAAAAATACCATTGAATTCCTCGTCAAATTTCCTAAAAGAAAAGTATTTTTCGAGAATGGACACTTTATTTTTACTATCCCAAATAAAATAAAACTTCCGCTGCGCGACGCCCCGCTGAGCCGTGCCGCGCCGCCGCCGCACCGAACCGGGCCGGACCGAGCCGGGCCGATAGTGGGGAGTTAGCAACTCTCGTTTCATAATTATTTTTAATAATTATAATTATTTAATAATTATAATAATTATTTAATAATTATTATATAAATTATAATTATTTAATAATAATAATTATTATTATTATTATTAATTATTATTATTATTATAATTATTTAATAATTATTATAATTATAATTATTTAATAATTATTTTTAATAATTATTTTTAATAATTATTTTAATAATTATTTGCAATAATTATTTTAATAATTATTTGCAATAATTATTTTAATAATTATTTGCAATAATTATTTTTTCATTACCTTAATTATTGATCCAAAAACTAAATGCGTAACACTCCTTTAAAACAATTTATTAACTTCATATACGAATTATTGCAGTAAACGAAACTTATTTTAAATATATTTAAAGATAAAGATATTCTATATATAAAATCATTCAAGAATCCAAACGACAATAACTAAAAACCTTTAATTAATATATGTTTCTTTATAAAGCACTGAAAAAAGTATGAGAGATATTAATAATTAATAATTGTTTCTTATTTCTTGACAAATATTGAAATTGACCAAATAGTATAACAAATTGTTATTATAGTATATATCACAGATAAAGCAAAAATGTTGGTGCGGTACTTGTCACGCGCCCGCCGGCCGGTTCGGCGCGGCGGCGGCGCGGCACGGCTCAGCGGGGCGTCGCGCAGCGGAAGTTTTATTTTATTTGGGATAGTAAAAATAAAGTGTCCATTCTCGAAAAATACTTTTCTTTTAGGAAATTTGACGAGGAATTCAATGGTATTTTTTACAATTTCGTATCTATGGCGAGCGGTTGTTTAAACTAACTTTAAACAATTTATTTGTTATAAACAATAGTGATTTTTCAAATTACATCAGGGACATCAATTTTACGAGAAAACTGATGTTTTTAGCTTTAAAATAAAAAAAAAATCTTTTTGTTTCGTTAAAATTTACCGGAGATACGGCGATTTGAAAATGACCATGAAATGCATCGCGTTAAAATTAAAAATCCCGATATTTTTCGAAAAAAATTAAAACAAAAAAAATCCCGATACACGTGTTCACTCATTTTGTATCTAGAACACGTCAAAAAATTATGAAGCGATTTAGCAATGGGTCGGTCAAAAACCGTTCGGTTTGTAAAAGAATGACTCATATGCATCATACAAATACACACACACACACACACACACACACACACACACACACACGCACGCACACGCACACACACACACACACACACACACACACAGAGCATTTATTGCAGTATCAACAATTTTTTCAGTAATGTAATTTGCAAAGCGATTATAAAACACATCTCTATTTTTGCAATAGCGGTTAATCATTGCATTCGTTAATCGAATTTGTCGACCATATGATTTTAAATTTTCAATTATGATGCCAAAGAGAATCACCATTATTCGTAGATGCATGATATTGAAAAAAGTGAGACTTTTTTACTTTACAAGAATCAATGATTTCATAACTGATATTATTAAATTTAAATATTGAAATCATATGCATTCTCTATAAATACTCATAAAGAATGATGACAAATTCAATTTTCGAGAATAATTCAATTTATTATCGATATTAATGCGATGAATATCATGTAATATGTATCTGTATGTAACTTTCATCATTCTATATATGCAGGGTTGGGAAAGTTACTTTTTAAAAATAACTCGTTACCGTTACTCGTTACCGATTTTAAAAAGTAACGCGTTACCGTTACCTAAAAGTAACGATTTTTAATCGTTACTTTCCGTTACTTTTTTTCTTAATGCTAAGACAGTATATAAGTTGAACATAAAATATTTAGAAAGATGTTTATCTTTAAATATTTGTATTAGTATTTTATATATCTTTTTATTACATTATTACTAAAATTAAACATAATTTTCGTCACTTCTTGCCCGCGGCAAGCGGGCATTCTGTGTGCAGAAGCCAATAGTCCGATCTTATATTCAAGATCTGAATATGAATACCGGCGATAGAAATGTATTAAAAAGTAACAATGAAAGTAACGGGTCAGTTTCGTTACTCGTTACGAAAGAAAATGTAACGCCGTTACTTTTTCGTTACAGATAGAGAAAAGTAACGGCGTTATCAAATCGTTACCGAAAAAAAGTAACTGTAACGGTAACGGCGTTACAAGTAACGCGTTATTTCCCAACCCTGTATATATGTATAACTTTGATCAATGACTAATTTGTAGTATCATCGCTATTCCCAAAACATCGATTATTCCGATTGATATAAGATGCAAATTGTCACATTACGTCATTTTAAATTAGCAAAACTCGAGGATGTAAACAGTAGAACCGCGTAATCTATTAAATGTTATTATTAACGAAAAAAAATTTTAAATTAAACTTACCTTTACGAAGTCGTTCTGAGCGAATTTCGTTAACGAAATTTTTGCCAGTTCGATTAAAGAACCATAAGAGTGCAGTTTCCTGTTTCCTTTCTTGTATACATATATAAATGAAAGGATAAAAAGAAATGTATGTAACATTTGTACAACTGGCATTATATAATACGAAAAAAAATACGTATAATGAGCATATAATCGCTATCGATTTCCTTCTTCTGGCGTATAATGTAGTGTAATACACAGATAAAGCATATGCCATAATTGCTATACTCGTTTCTTCTCTCAATGTTAGATATGTAAAGTGAGCCGTCAATTTTATAGATTCTAGTCTGCCTGAAATAAAATATTTCCATATAATATACACAAATTTATAAGAAAAAACTCTCTATCTCTTCAAAAGATATTCTCTCCATGTTTCAGGTCTTGTTGCTTGTACGCGTTCGCAAGAGAGCGGACCGTTTGCCGACGAGGTACCGAAAGGGTTCGGCTCACAATTAATGCATCAGCACTACCCAGCTTCGAGGGGAAAATTTCTTGAAGAAAAGTGCACGAAGAACGGTGGACCAGGCGCATTTGAAAATGCGAGCCGAGATGAACATGAAGCAGTGCCTTCAGTCACTCATCAATATCACGGATGTCAGAGCGGAAATCAAGAAGTATAAGCCGACCGGCAATCTGGACATAATGTTTAAGATTTATTGCAACGTGCGCTTCATTAAGCGTTCTTGCTCCGATAACTATACCGACGCGATGAAACATTGTGTGACAAAAACGGAGGTGGAAAACGAAAAGATTGTGAAACTCACCGACTCGCTGTTGAACTCTATTTGCTACAAAGTGGGAGAGCTCATCATCCGTAAATCTGATAGTTCTAAAATGCTTCTCTTTTTAAAGCTTTTCTTACTTATTTTATAAATGATCCCTCATATACCTCTTAGAGAACTTTTTTTAGAATTTTAACCCGTTGATTAAAGTGTTGTTAACATTATAATAATCTGGATTATCTCATATTTGCAGTTTTTATATCAGCCAGAGGAGACCGGAATGTTTCCAATCTAAACAGAAAAATATTCAAAATTGTATCACGAATAGTAACTTAGCAGAAATTAATCTATCTGATAACAATTTCATGGAATCCGACAGATTGCCCTTACTGATTTTTAATAAAGAATGCAGGTAAGAAGTACACAAAGTCAGATCTCCATTTGAATATTTTTAACAAACACGCCTGTAAATTTTACATTTTTTGTGTTAATTTGAAATTTAACAATCTCAAAATGCTTATTTTTTAAAATTTCCATAACATAATGTAAACATATATTTGATGTATCGCACAGAGATATAATTAGCTTCCAAATCTGCGTCGTGGAGGACTAAAGTCAGTGTCCGGATTCAACGCCCGCGAACATAATGAATTCCATATTTAATTTAATCACGAAAGTAATGTATTGCGAATATCCCTCGTATCTCAGCTACGCTATATTACTACGAAAAGACCTCCTTCTTGCCAAGTTTGCTGGTGCCTCGCACATGACAGATACTTTATTCATCTTAACAATTATTCCGCTCATCGTAGCAAGCTACAGTAATTTCATTCCTGCAACAATGTAAGCACACACATTGTAAAGCTTTAAAATATATTCCAAATACTTGTCGATGCGACAAACAGAAATATGTGATGAGATTATGGCGGAACGAAAATATGTACGATGAGGATTCATCCGAAAATAAAAAGGGTGCTGTTATATTTAATATTCTTTTTCCTTTTTTATTACGTAAAAATGTTTCTTTACGTGTAATAAAACAAATTCTCAAATTCTTGTTGTTTTGCATATACATACTTTCTTTTACCTCGAAAGTAATATGTGAGAATTATACATATAAGATGTTAATGAATTTAAGATGCAAGTAGTTTCAAATTATATAACAAATGACGATTTTAATTTTATTTAGTGTATGCGAAAAACTCAAGTATTCAAAATCCAAATGTTAAAATTCCTTTTTTAATTAAAAGTGTATAAATCTTCTCCTTTATTTGCTACATATTAATCTTGAAGTATATATTTATTAAATTGCAATATATTGAATATATTTTAACGCGTGTGTTATAGTTATATTTTATGTTATAGTTTGTCTAATTAATTTTTTAGCACGAACGCTGATGCAGTCATTGTCGGAGAAGCATTGCTCACTTTCATTCCCGGGAAACGGAAAAAGCCGAGCTTATTTGCATTCTTAATTGCAATTCTGCCCATGTTATGGGAATTGCGTATTTCAATTATGTAAGCACGATAATCACTCGTTACTTACGTCCAAGTCGAATCGAGCATCATTACAAGTGAGATTATTTCCCTTTCTAGAGAGTGCTCTGATTGCATATTAATCGTCGACCGAATAGTCGCAGCGATCAAGAAAAATTTTTTAATTACATTCGTATGACATCAAGATCACAAGGTGTGTACCGCTTTTTTTTCAATGTTGCAGTTCCTAGTAGTATTAATTTCTTACTTGAGCGGATATTATGGTTCTTTGCATGCTCTTTTCTCGAACGTCTCGGAAAATCACTGAAACGAAGTACGTTGTTCTATCGAGTCCAGTGAGATAATTAATAATTAATCATAATTGCAAGATATAATTAACAGTGTTACAACCCGAGTAGAAACATTTCTGTAAAAAACTGGCCAATACCTAAAAACTATCTAGTTTTTCTAATCAAGATTTTTCTACCATTTATTAGCCAATAATTAAATAATAATATTTTTTTCGAAATTTTATAGCCAGTTATTAGCTATAATATGATATTTGTTTTTCTTTCACGCAGATAGCGCTTTAAAAATATAATATTTGACTAAAAAATAGGCAAATTCTAGAATATAATAATTGATTAATATACACTATGTGGATATAATTATTACCCACTTATAATATCAACAATAATACATAATTATTTTCTTTTAAACGATTTAAGCGTTTTAATGCATCTTTATTATTATCTGCAGTATATAATAAATTACAAATAATTCTACATTAAAATATACTTTAGAATTATTTATTATTTATTCACGCATATTAAACACATTACCTGTGCGTGATCTTTGCAATTATAAATAATTTATAAAAAAATAAATAAATAAATAAATAGATAAAAAAATGATAAAAAGGTAGTTTTAAATAACCAGCTAATAACTAGCCAGAAATAATTATCAATTAATCGGCCATTTTTATTGAGTAAAAACTTGATACGTTTATTAGTAAAAGATGCTCATATATGATATTAATAATACGGAGCTGAAGTCGAATTTCATCTCCCAGTGCGGCGTTGCTATGAAGTTGTTGATCAACAAATCTTTTGTTTTACTGCAGAGTAAAATTTTTTTTTTCATAAGCTCGTATTGACATCAGTGGTTAGAATTAAATATCGTTTTCTAACTTTTCTTTGCAATTAATTTTTTTGAAAGCAATCTAATAAATAATTATATTATATATTAGAGTTATAAAGTTATAAAATATGAGAGACTTTCTGATTATTGAATTCATCAATGATTCGATGAATGACGAAAAGTAAAATCAGTTGACTGCATACCAAATAAATGGGTTATATTCGATGAGGATACTGGAGAATTTAAAACTCCCTTTTTATCATCTCCGTATACACAAAAAAAGTGTCAGCAGTTTCATCGTATAGTTAAAAGCAAACTAAATCCAGATCCCACGTGGTTAATGTATAAATTTATAATCAAAGGTCAAGCAGGTAATGTGTGCTCAATATGTGTAAATAAATAATTCGCAAGTATATGTAAGTAATGTAGAATTATTTGTAACTTATTTTACTGCAGATAATTATGAAGATGCATTAAAACGCTTAAAATGTTTAAAAGAAAATGATTATGTATTTACAACCGATTGTGAAAATAATGATGTGTGTGTTGCGGAGAAGATAAATAAAATAACTGAAGATATCAAAAAAGGAAAAAATAAAGATATCAAAAAGAAAAAAATCGCTGAAATTTTGAAAAATGTATTATCCGATATCGACAACAATATTAATTTATCATCTGATTCAGGTAAATTTTGAAATTCTATTTTCAAATTGAAATTCTTTTTCAAAAAAGTGAAATAATATGTATATGTGTGCATATAGAAACTGGTGATGACAAATACGCAAGAATAATTTGTCGAAAAGTTCAGACAAAGTCAAATTCTAAAAAAGCACCAAAAAGTAAAGTATCGGATATTATCGGATATTCATGATCATTTCTTATATACGCATTAATACATTACTTATTTTTTTATTAGAATTATCAATTAAATCAATTGAATCATTAAAGACACCAGTTAAGGTAATGAAGATGAATAAAATTAATGTGAATAATGAACCAAGCACAAGTAACTTTAATAAAAACAATATTGTCCCTGCATCGAATGCCCAATCTCTTCAAGATTGTATTACCAATCAATCTTTAGAAGGCATGTAATACTATTATTGTTATTATTATATACATATAACTTGCTTCATTCGTGTTAATGTTACAGTTATTCTTCTACTTTCAGAAATGAAAATAATCTTAACAAAACTGACTAATTTAGAATATCAGTTGAAAACAGTCAACAAATCCAATGTGGAAATAAATCAAAAGTTAGATGCACTTTTATCGAAAAATGTCATTCCATGTGTTACAAATGAAAGTTTATTTGAAAGTCACGGTATTAATTTACCAGTTGATACAATAGATGAATTCAACAAATTTTGTGATCGGATAAACAATAATGAAAACTTTCGACTTTTGATTGTTAGTAACTTACAAATTTCTTAGAAGTTTATTAATATCAACACTTATTTATGCTACTGTATATAATTTCGGAAAACTTTATAAATTCATAAAAAATTTTTAATTTCCAGTTTCAACGAATATATAATTCATTAGATGATAGTATTTCATTATCTAGGAATATTGTCAATATTTTACGAAAGTTTCTGACGCAAGAGGTGGTAATACAGTTTACTGCTATAAAAAGTGTTACAAACAAATTTTATTTTTCAAAGACTTCTTTTTACAAATATTTAATAGGTAAATACATGATTAATTATTTAAAGAATTAATTATTAATTATTTATATTTATTTTTATTTATTATTAATTAATTATTAATTATTTAATAGATTAAATATATAAACCTTATGTTTCTGCTTCAGATATATTTATAACTGAGAATAAAATACTTCATATTAAAATAACAGAGCGGGACTTTAATAAAGCTCTTGGAGAAGTTCTATCTAATGCTAAGTCATGGAATTCTTCTAAAATAAAAGAGAAAAATGAGACTGATCAAAACACAGTTTCAGGGAAAAAAAGAAAATTAACAATATTCGATGAAGATGATGATGACTAACAAGTAACATGTTCATTTCCTATTTAAAATCAGTTTTACTATTTATTTCTATTTTTATTATTTCATCTTATTTAACACACACACATTGATATAATTTATAAAAAAATTAATATTAAAATTTTGTGATATAGTCAATATAAAGAATAAATTCACATTGAGACACTCCTACCACTCGACCAATACTAGCAAATAAATTAAACGGGCGAAGTTTGAAGAATATTTTTCAGGGAGACGTATCTCTTGGTTTGAGATTACAAGAATCCCTTGATCATTCTCCAACAATCCCGTGAATAAATAGGCGAGAAAAATATAGGTCCGAAAAGTCGCTGAAGCAGGAATCGAACCTGCGTCTTTCGCTTGCCGGGCGACTGCTTTAACCATCTAAGCTATTCAGACCCTTTCGGTCCTATATTTTTATCTTGCCTTTTTAATAGATGTTAGTAAACAATAATTTGAGAACGTTTTACCGGCTCTCAACGGTGAAAGATGTAAATTCTAATATTGTGTGTTAGCTCCATAATTAGGTCCAGGAGCGAAATTAAATTAACTAATTAATAATTTTTTTTTAAACCGCATTTTAAGAATGATCAAGGGATTCTTGTAATCTCAAACCAAGAGATACGTCTCCCTGAAAAATATTCTTCAAACTTCGCCCGTTTAATTTATTTGCTAGTATTGGTCGAGTGGTAGGAGTGTCTCAATGTGAATTTATTTGACTAGCGGTTTAAAAAAAAAATTATTAATTAGTTAATATAAGGAATAAAGTATAATGATTAATAAAAGTAGATTTTAATTTATTTCTAATTTAAAATTAACGTAAATAGTTTACAATAAATAAGTTAATTTTCTACATCGTGTAATAAAGCAGAAGCATAGATTATTTCCTTTACATTGTTATCATCTGTTTTTATAATAGGAATTATAATAATTTTGGAAAAAATATTATTAATATCACACAATATTGTTGTTGATGAAACAGTCGGCTCCAATATCCATTCTTGCAAATTTTTAGATTTTATGGGGTAGGAATACATAGATTTAATTTTATTCCATATGTTACCACCAACTTGTAATATATTTTGTTCTTTATTATAATGAAAATTAATAATTTGAATTATTGAATTATTTTTCAATAACACAACATTATCTGGCATCTTTGTTGTAAATATGAATTGTTTGTATTTTATTTTCAATATAATTCGATCATTTCTATTATTTTTCTTTTCTTTGAGAATTATAAGTGATGATTGTGTAAAATTGAATTTTTTTATATTATCCATTTCATGCATGCGGCGGCATATCTGTGCTAGCGGGCGATTAGCTGTATGAATTAGTTTTCTTATTTTTCCAAGCATACTTTCGTAAGGAAAAGCAGATATACAATCCAATGGACATTGAAAATATTCTACATCGTCAACAATATGAAGTAAATTATGAACATTTATACTTAATGATAAATCTCCGTAAATAAGGGGCATTATATCGAAAAAACTTTGCAAATATTGTCGAGCATTACTCATGAAAAATGAAATAAAATTTTTACTGCATAGAATTCTAAACGCGGCATGTAATAAACAGAAATGTTGATAAATTTGCGAACTAAGAATACCTTTAAATAATACTGGGCCAATATAAAGCAAAATTAATCGTAATTCCGATGCTTTTAATTGAGCAACAGGCTTGCGAGGTTTCCGTTGAAATTCACACGGTGTCCATTTACTTAAATGTTCAATTCTTTGATTAATAGCTAAACAATAATGAGGTTTCAATTTCTTATCAGAATGGTCGAAGTACCATAGACCTAAATACAACTTTTTCATGATTCCCAAGCAAGCTAAATGCATATAATCGAGAGGAAATGCTTTTATCATGTCAATTTGTGGTTCTATGAAAAGTGACGGTGATTCTCCAATATGATGACAAGATTGTCGTTGTAGTCGAAAAGATTCATATGTTCTTGTTAAAGAATGCATTTCGCGTGGATAAATAACTCTCTTGGACGTTTTCTTTTTTCCTGCCATGCTTACACCATGAACTTCACATCTTTCGCATGCTCCATAACCACCATATCCAATTGTGCATTTGAGGAATTTTCTAGCTGGAGTGTCACAAACAAAGCTATGGATTTTTATATGAATTATTTTTCCATTAATTGTTAGCTTTTTTGAAAGTAATTGATTTATTTCTTGAATAAATTCTTTAAAAAAATCGTATGGATCTGCAGGTTTACTATGACCACTATAAATAGCAATGCAAAATGGTGCATACACATCTTTGTACACAATTTTACATAAAATGGGGCAGAACTGTTTTAAACTTGATTTAAATAAACTCATGCCATCTACATGAAACTGCAGCCATATATCTGATGAATAATGAAGATCTACAGACAAATTTTCACGAAGCCATTTTTCAATTCCAAAATATACAAATTCACCAGATGATCCATCTGTTCCACTCATTTTCCTTATATCATAAGAAACATTATTTGTTGATAAAAACGTCTTTGCAGATTTTGGTAATTCAGGATAAGAATAACGACGTAATATTTTGAGAAGTTCTTCCAGATGATTGTGGTTGATGTTAGATTTTACAGCCCATTCACGAATATCATTGACGTCTTGTTTTTTGTAATTATGATTGCCTTTATCACTATTTTCAGCCTGATTATTTGTATTTAAATTATTTTCATTCTCGATATAATTATTTTAATTCTCAATATAATTATTTTCATTCTCAATATAATTATTTTTATTCTCAATATAATTATTTTCATTCTCATCTATATCTGCACTCAAATTTGAATATGTTGTGACGTTGTTATTATTATTATTAGATTCACTATTTATTGCTTCTTCATTACTTTTATATATATCTTTATTAATTGTCATATTTTGTAAATGACTATTAATTAATATTTTTACATTATACTTAAATGGTTTTTTCTGTGCTATAACATAAGAAAATTACAATTGTAATATAATTATATTATATAGATACTATTTCGTTTAAAATTTATTTATTTAAAATATGTACATTGGAAAAGCATATACCAGTATATATACTTTCTCAGCGATTTAAAAATTTGATAACAAATATAAATAACTTAATAGAAATAACTTACATGTTTGATATAGCATTTCTATATCTTTTTTAACGATTGATTTTATATATTTGTATTTTCTTTTTCTTTCACGTGTTTTTATTAATCTTTGATCCATATTGTAATAAAAATTTTTGTCTTGTTAAGAATTTGACGTCAAACGGATATGAGACTTACACTCTTTTTTTAGGTTAACTTTTTAAGTATTTATACCCAGTAAGCAAAAAATAAGATAATATAGATAATTTTCCTATTTTTTACGCAAAATAATATTAGCCGATGAACAGAATATCTGGCTAAATTTTTGAATTAAAAAAATTTTTTGTCACTTATTGTCTAAAATTTAGCTAAAATTATTATCTAGTAACTCTAAAAGTAAGCGTCGACCAAACTGATCAGAATTTGGTTAAATTTATTGACTAAATACTGGCTAATACCTAGAATTTATAATCATTAAGTGGCCAAATTTTGGAATTTTTTCTACTCGGGCAATTAATCGGTTATAATTTATCCATCTTCCGGTAAGTCGCCATTTTTTAACTTTTTTTCACAATTTGCAATTAAAGTGGTATTCTGGTCTAGAGAAAAACTGAAAAATACGCATTTTTTTATAATTTATTACGGAAAGACTGTAACAGATAGACTTCTGAAACTGTGCACGTGTTTTTATACATGTTCAGAGGTTTATTCCACATCATTCAGTACATTTAATGCAAAATGAATAACAAACGACAGATGAGTAAAAAAATCTTTTTAAAATTATTTATTTTCATGACTATAATAACACATGTTGAGAACAAAGTTATCTGCGGGTGTCACACTAAAATAAACATTTAATAAAAAAACTTTATGTACAGGATTTTTAAATTATTATTCAACTAATTCTTATGTTAAATGTTTTTTATACAAACTAAATTATACTCAACTAAATCGACTTAAAGAACGATATTCCTTGTCATTCTATTGCCATTTACGGTAGATTGACGACTAGTTTTTTCGAGTTGGCATCCTAGCGGCGTCATTCTCGTATTGAAATATATGTATTCGTGAGAATGCTGCAAAAACAATTTTATCTTTTGCTGAAACATAATCAATCGTTGTCGCGGATTATTAACGATATCATACGTATCTTTGATTTTTCAGTTCAATTATTGCTGCGGTTGGACTACGAAATTATATTACTTGGATTTCGATCTGACAATGGAACTAACGTAAAAAAAACCGATTTTGCAGATAAATTCAACGTGGCAAAAGATTGACAATGTTTGGAAGCAAACTCGTATTTTGGTGGTGTTGCGCGCTTTTGTTCGTTGCTTTATCTTCAAAGCATCATCGAAACTTCACAAATAACAACGAGAAACGTGACATTTTGACGGCGCAATACAAGATTGAGGAGAATTCCATAAAAGATGATGACAACAACAGGGAAATAGTTATTCCAGTTATTTCATTATATGAGTTTAATGGAGCTTATTCTAATGAAGATAGCAATGAATACTTTGTTCTATACAAAATATGCGAAGATGATACTTGCGATCAGTTCTGTTGTCATATCGATGATCAGCTGACTGAATGCATTTCTGGAGAAAAGAAATTTTTTCAAGCTTTTATAGATAGGCAATATTCGTTGCATATCAAAAATCAAGCGATAAACTTAACGGTACAAGGACTCTTATACGAGCCGTGTCAAAAGATTAAACAGTTCTACATTTTTAACCCTCAGCTGTCACAACGTCGGAATTTCCCGTCGTTTGCACTGTAAGTATGGCACAACCGAGCAATTTTCAATCGCTTATATCTCAAAGCCAATTTAATCGATTCTAACTTTCTTTTTTTCAAACTATAAGTTTAGAATCTCTAGAAAACGATAATCATAGTTAGAACATATAAAATTCATAAGTTTTAAAGATATTTATTAAAATACAAAAAAATTTTTTTAAATGTATTTTTTTCAAACTCCTGTATCTTTATTTTAAAATAAGATAAAACACTTTTAAAATAGATTAATCGAAAGGTTTTGAGTTGTACTTTAAGGTCCTGGTAATGGTTTGGCGAATTGTTTTAAAAAACATATTTTTTTGCAACGAAAATCCGTAAATTTTGACTTTTTTTAATGCATTTTTACGTAAAAGGCATACTTTTAGCTGACTGAAGCGGTGGGGAAGTTGTAGTAAAGACGTCTAAGTTTTTTTTCCTTTACCTGACCCGAAACCTCACCTTTCGGACTTTCGAATATTCACCTGCCGAAAATACGGCTCGGGTATGCCCTACCCATAGTGACAACAGAGGGTTAAGTATAAAGATGTCACCAAGAACCCGCGTATCGCTAACGGCACTATAAATTTTCCTTATCATACAAAATTCGTCGAATTAAAATCCTTTCGTCTGATGGACGAGAACAAGAACATGTTACACACTGACAATGAGTGTAATATGGCCATCTTTCCAACGGAAATTGTTTCAAGAATCTTAATTTATGATACAAATGACCCTGATAATCTTATCAAAACTATCATATATCGTCTTATAAATATACGTATTAGTTTGCGTATTATTTCTATACTATTTTGCTGACAACATTTCTAGTGTACTTTATACTACCGTAGCTTCATAACAAACACGACTTCATACTGCGCAATTGCATCGGTGCGATGATTGTCGCATACATATTTGAAATTATGAATAATTCAATCGTCACGCAAGATCTGAAGTATTTTATCTATGTTACATGTAGGGTATAGTATATTCAAGTCATGTAACAATAAAATAAAATCAATGCAACATATACATTTATTAGGCTTATTAGTATGTATTTGTAGGTTAATCACTTTCTAATGATACAATTCAAATTTATACAATTTGTGAAAACTTTATAAACACGAGATCTTATAAGAAATAAAATTGAAATATTTGGTGCACTTTAATGTACAATTATACAACTTTGATTTGTCAGAATAAATATCTTTTTATGTCGTTAGAATATTGCAAAGTTATACCTTTTAAATAAAGTATTATGTAACTTAATATTAACACATTTTCATATAAATTATATTGTTTCTTTTTGTTATAAATTCTGAATAAATTGAAACAAATATGTTTTCTCACGTCCAGACAAAGTGGTATTTGTCAGTAATCGGAGTTGCAAGACGTTGTTTATTCCATTGTTATACTATATTGTACGATATAATTAATTTTATTTATATTTGATTTATTTATATACAGATAATTGAAGCTAATTTTAATTATCATATATATTTGCTAATGCATATACCTTTCATTGCATGTCTGATTCTAATGCCTCGACCCGGGCACGCCAAGTTTTTGTTCGTCATTTTAGTTTTAATCCTTTCAATGCCGGGTGTATATCGTTTTGATTATACAGATGATAATATCATTCTTAAAAATACAAAAGTGATTCTGTGATAAACTTTCTATCAGATCAGATATTAATTTGCAAAAATTGATAAAGCATTTATACTTGGCTGAGTAGCTATGATCTTATATTTACTTTCGAGTTGTATATTTCTAAAATTTTGCAAACAATGTCGAATTTCTTTTATACTTGGCGTGTTTTTTCTTTTGTAAAGATTTTGTTGTAATTTGCAGTTTTTATATCAGCCAAAGAACCGGAATGTTTACAATCCAAACAGGAAGATATTCAAAATTATTTCATAGATGCGTATAATGATAACCTTCCAAAAACTAATCTATTTGATAACAATTTAATGGAACTTGACAGTATGCCGTTACTGATTTTTGCTAAAGGAATCAGGTAAGAAGTACACAAAGTCAGCGCTCCATTTGAATATTTTTAACAAACACGTCCGTAAATTTTACATTTTTTTTTGTTAGTTTGAAATTTAACAATCCCAAAATGCTTATTTTTAAAATTTCCATAAAATAATGTAAACATTTATTTGATGTATCGCACAGAGATATAATGTTCTTCCAAGTCTGCGTCCTGGAGGGCTTAAAATGGTGTCCGGATCTAACGCCCGCGAACATAATGAGATACATATTTAGTTTAATAACGAAAGTAATGTATTGCAAATCTTTTTCGTATCCCAGCTTCACTACATTACTGCGAGAAGACCTCCTTCTTGCCAACTTTGCTGGTGCCTCGCACATGACAGATGCTCTTTTCATCTTATTGTTAGCAATTATTCCGTTCATCGTAGCAAGCTACGATGATAAGTAATTTCATTTTTGCAACAATGTGAGCACATACATTGTAAAGCTTTAAAGTATATTCCAAATACTTGTCGATGCGACAAATTGAAATATAGATTGAAATATAGATGGCGGAACAAAAATGTGTACGATGAGGATTCACCCGAAAATAAAAAGGGTGCTATTACATCTAATATTCTTTTTCTTTTTTTATTATTTACATAAAAATGTTTCTTTTTATATTATATAAAACAAATTCTCAAGTTTTTGTTCTTTTGCGTAGGCATACTTTCTTTTACTTTATATTGGAGTGCACAAAGCTTTTTACTACTTCGTACGATCAAAAGATGAAATGAAGTATTGTCCTCTTACAATTAATAAATTCACATTTATACATTTACATACATTTGTACTGCTAATGCATACATATATGGGTGTTTAATTTTATTAATGCAAATGCAAGTATAACGCGTAAGTTACGGTGAATGTATCTTAATCTTACAGTGTAAATACTAAAGTCCGTTTTTGTAAGGACATAACTCGTTAAAACAATAAATTTAAGAGAGAGAGAAATTCTCAGTACCTTATTTACGAAAAAGTCTTCTTATTTCCTTCAGGCCTCTTGATTTACAGATGTTAGAAAATTTATAACTTTTTTACAAGAATTTATACTCTAATTCTTCTTATATTTTATCGTAATTTCTAATATTAAAAAAAATGTTTCTTTACGTGTAATATTCAAATTCTCAAATTTATGTTCTTTTGCATATGCAAACTTTCCTTTGCCTCGAAAGTAATATGTGAGAATTAAATAAGATGTTAATGAATTTAAGATGCAAATATATTGTTTAAAATTATATAACAAATGACGATTTTAATTTTACTTGACTTATTAGTGTACGCGAAAAACTCAAGTATTTAAAATCCAATTGTTAAAATTTTATTTGAACTAAAATTAGTACATTTAAATTTTCTCTTTTATTTGCTACATATTAAACGTAAAGTATATAATTATTAAATTGCAATATATTGAATATATGTTTACGTGTGTGTTATAGTTATAGTTTATGTTATAGTTTGTGTAATTAATTTTTTAGAACGAACGCTGATGCAGTCAGTGTCGCAGAAGCATCGCTCGCTCTCATTCCCAGGAAACTGAAAAAGCCGAGCTTATTTGCATCATTAATTGCAACTCTGCCCATGTTATGTGAATTGCGCATTTTAATTATGTACTGTAAGCACGATAATCACTCGTTACTTACGTCCAAGTCGAATTGAGTTTCATTATAAATGAGACTATTTCTCTTCTTAGAGAGTGCTCTGATTGCATATTAATCGTCGACCGATTAGTCGCAGCGATCAAGAAAAATTTTTTAATTACATTTGTATGATGTCAAAATCATAAGGTTTGTACCGTCTTTTTCTTCAATGTTGCAGTTCCCGGTAGTATTAATTTCTTACTTGAGCGGATAGAATGGTTCTTTGTATGCTCCTTTCTGAACGTTCCGGAAAATCATCGAAACGAAATACATTGTTCTTTCGAGTCTAGTGAGATAATTAATAATCAATTATAATTATATTAATTTAATTACAATTATATATTAAATATATTATATATTAAATACAATTATATATTAAATATATTATATATTAAATACAATTATAATAGGAGGAAAGATGGCGGTTAAAGGGAGTAGTCGTGTGGCTTGTGTGTGAAAGTTTTCGTGAAAGGAGAATACGGAAGAAGACATGTGAGAAAGATGTGGGAAGAGGAGCTGATGGAGGAAGACCGGAGGAGCTCGAGGAGATGGAGGAGGATTTAGGGAGGCAGGAGAAAGAGAGTTTCACGGCCGGAAAGGAGTCGGGAAAATCAGAGTTAAGGTTTTCGGAGCAATGTGAGGAGAGAGGAAGATAGTAGCGACGATGAATACGGCAGAAGAAAGAGGAACTAAGGAAGATGTGGAGCCGATAAGTAAGGGATATGTAGAGGATGGAGGGTATTACCGGCGGAGAGCAGGAATGGAGCGGAGGAGGGCGGCACAGAAAAGCCTGCGGGACATGTGCGTGGAACACGTGCTGCGACGGATTAGTTGTGACTGCGTATTAGAGAGGAAAAGTAAGCGTGAAAGGGAAAGTTCAGTGAGTCTTACGAAGAGATAAAGGAAATGACGGACTGGAGAGAGGATCTAGTGAGAGAGCTGAGCGGGATAAGGAAAGGACTGAAGGGGATAAGGAAGGAACTAAGGCGTTTGAGAGAAAGTGCGGGGAGTGGACGGGAAAAAGAGAAAAGTGAAAGTGAGAGGTTAGAGTGCTTTGGCAAAATTGAGAAGGAGGAAGAAGGGTAAAAGGGGGCAAGAAAGGATGAAGGAGAAATGGAAAAAAGGAGGAAGGCCACACGGAAGAGGAGGAAGAAGGAAGTGAGAAGGGAAGAGGGGTAAAGAGGGAGTGTGTCAAGGGGCGGGGGAGAGTGAGGGGAGGAGAGTGGCGGCGGGTAGTAAGAGCGAGAGGAAAAGAGAAGACGGCACAAGAAAAGAAGAGGAGGCAGGGGGAAAAGGAAAAGTTGGTGGAAGGGAGGTGGAGAGAAGAAAGAGGGTGGCGGTGTGGGGCAAGAGTGAAGGGGAAGAAGCAGAGGAAATCGCAAAGGAGTTGAGGTGGACGAGAAAGAAAGGACTGAGAATAATGGAGAGAGAAGAGGATGAAAGTGACAGGATGGAGAGCGAGGAGGAAGAGGAGACGACGGAGGATGAGACCGAAGACGCTGAGGAGGAGAAAGAAGAAAAGGAAAAGAAGAGAGAGGACGCTACGAGAAAAGAAGAAGGGGCAGGGGGTAAAGGAGTGGCTGGCGGAAGTGAGGGGGGAGGGGAAAGAGAGCGGCGACGTATGACAGGGTCGAGGAAGGGAAGGGAAATGAGAGACAGGAGACCAGGAAGAAGGAAGTGAAAGAAGGAAGGGGGGGAGAAGTGGAGGGACACGGAAAGAAGGAAAAGGGGGTGGGAGGGTAAGAGGGAGGGGGAAGGATTCTTTCTGCTTTGTATGTTATAGAGGTCCAGGCGAGCTAAGTTGTGCATTGAAGGGGAAGGGCGGAAAGAAAAGGAAAACAGAAGGAGAGAGGCAAAAAGGGACGTCAGGATGCAAGGAAGGGGAAGAGCAGACGGACAAAGAAATCAGAGGAGTGAGATGGAGGGAAGAAGGTCGAGAAACGCAAGAAGACAAGAAAGAAAGAGAGTAAGGAGGGAAGGAATTGGGAATTGGGAAGAGGGATGGAAGCGGAGGGAGGGAGGTATGAGAGTGTAAGGGTCGCCTATGGCCAGGTCGCGAGGGGGAATGGTTTTTAAGTTTGTAAAGGTTTGGGACCGCTCCTTAAAAGCGCCTTTGAAGCCCTAAGGGGACAAATAAACGAATACATACATACATACAATTATAATAATAAGAGATAAAAGTGTTAGAATTAATCTCTTATAATTTATTCCATCTTTCGGTGAGTCATGTTATAACTTTTTTCACAATTTGCATTTAAGGTAATATTCTGGGCTAGAAAAAAACTGAAAAGTACGCATTCTTTTATAATTTTTCACGGAGACTATAACAGATAGGCTCTTGAAACTGTGCACGTGTTTTTATACATGTACAGAGGTTCATTTCACATCATTCAGTGCATTTAATGCAAAATGAGATTTATAATTATACATATATGTATAATATATATGTATAAGGATGTATAATTCTATATTGTGCTTTCAAGTCAAAAATAGATAGTAAAGAAATAGCTTTCAAGGATTAAATATTGTGAAATGAATATTATTTCGTGCCAAAAGTTACAACTTTATGTAAAATCATATAAATATAGATCTCGTTTGCATTGAAAGCATCAAGTAATATGCAAATGGATCTTGCTATGCGCGAAAAGTTGAAAACTTGAGTGGAATCTCTCGAGCTGGAATATATTTTTGAACGTTATATATGTATAAAAAATTGTGTGTTTGTGTAAATGTAGATGTATGTTGGATAGTAATACCTATATAAATTGTGCGCAATATTAAATTTTTCATTGCCAATATATCTGTTTGATTCGCACAAGCGTTTATTTGTTAATAATTTTTTAAAGAACAACAAACAACAGATGAGTAAAAATATCTTTTTAAGATTACTCAAGCTCATGACCATAATAACACATGTTAAGAACAAAGTTATCTGCGGGTATCACACTAAAATAAACATTTAATAAAAAATTTAATACACAGAATTTTTCAATCAATATTTAATTAATTTTTTTATGAAATGTTTATTATAAAAACTAAATCATACTCAACTAAGTCGACTCAAAGAACGATATTCCTTGTCTTTTTATTGCCATTTTCGGCAGATCGACGACAAGATTTTTCGAGTTGCCATCCTAGTCGCGTCATTCTCGTATTGACATGTATGTATTCGTGAGAATGCTGCAAAAATAATTTAATCTTTTGCTGAAACATAATCAATCGTTGTCGCGGATTATTGTTTAACGATATCATACGTATCTTTGATTTTTCAATTCCATTATTGCTGCTGTTGGACTACGAAACTAACTTGGATTATGATCTAACAATGAAACTAATGTACAAAAACCGTTTATGCAGATAAATTCAACGTGGCAAAGATTGACGATGTTTGGAAACAATCTCGTATTTTGGTGGTGTTGCGCGCTCTTGTTCGTCGCTTCGTCTTCAAAGCATCAGCGAAACTTCACAAACAACAATGACATTTCGACGGCGCAATACAAAACTGACGAGAATTCCACAATAAACTATGACGACGAAAAAGATATAGTTACTTCAACAATATATGAGTTCAATGAAACTAATTCGAATGAAGATAGCAATGAATACTTTGTTACACAAATATGCAATATAACAGATGGTACTTGCGATCTGTTCTGCTGTCATTTCGATGATCACAAGCTTAGAAAAGTAGTAATGTTTCAAGCTTTCTTAGATAGGCAATATTCGTTGCAAAGCAAAAATCGAGAGATAAACTTAACAGCATATGGATTCTTTTACGATCGAGAGATAAACTTAACAACATATGGATTCATTTATGATCAAGAGATAAACTTAACAACATATGGATTCATTTACGACCGGAATATTAAAGTGTTCTTTTTTGATGAGTTTATGGATATCAGCAACGTGTTTATCGCTAACGGCACTATATATTTACCTTATCACGCAGAATTCGTCGAATCAAAATCCCGTTGTCTGATGGACAAAAACAAAAACATGTTACGCACTGGGTGTAATATTACCATCTTCAATGTAAACTTTCCAACGGAAATTGTTTCAAGAATCTTAATTTATGATACATATGACCCTGATAACCCCTTCAAACCTATCATGGATCATCTTATAAATATGCGTAATAGTTTGCGTATTATTTCTATACTGTTTTTGCTGACAATATTTCTAGTGTACTCTATACTCCCACAGCTTCGTAATAAACACGGCTTCCTACTGCGCAATTACATCGGTGCGATGATTGTCGCATACATATTTGAAATGATGATTAATTTAATCGTCCCGCTAGATTTGAAGTATTTCTCCTATGTTATAAAGGGTACAGTATATTCAAGTCATATAACAATAAAATCAAAATGCAACACATACATTTATTAGGTTTATTAGTATGTATTTGTGGGTTAATCACTTTCTAATAATACAATTCAAATTTATACAATTTGTTAAAACTTTATAAACATGAGATCTTATAAGAAATAAAATTAAAATATTTGGTGCACTTTAACGTACAATTATACAACTTTGGTTTGTCAGAATAAATATTTTTTTTATGACGATAGAAAATTGCAAAGTTATACCTTTTAAATAAAGTATTATGTAACTTAATATTAACATATTTTCATATAAATTATATAATTTTTTTGTTATAAATTCTCAATAAATTGAAATAAATGCGTTTTCTCACGTCCGACATAGTGGTATTTGTCAGTAATTGGCGTTTTGAAACAAATTTACTAATCAAGACGTTGTTTATTCCACTGTTGCAGTTTTAGTTTGCTATTACATTTGGGCAGTCTCCTTTTGGTTAACTGTGATAAGCTTCGACATGTGGTGGACATTTAGGTACATTGTCAAGTATATTCTTCATGCTATATTTTATCTATAATATAAATTAATTTTTATAAATTTGTGATTAATATATTATGCAATACAACATATTCATCTATGATATTCATCTATGATATATAAATATACAGAGAGAGAGAGGGGGGAGAGGGGTAGAGAGATGGTGAGAGGGGGAAGGGGGAGAGAGGGAAAGGGGGTGAGAGGGGGAGGGGGAGGGAGGGGGAGGGAGGGGAGGGAGGGAGAGAGAGGGGGATAAAGAGGGGGTGAGAGGGGAGAGAGGGGAGGGCGTGAGAGTGAGGAGGGCGGGAGGGAGAGAGAGAGAGAGAGTGAGTGAGTGGGAGAGAGAGCGGGAGGGAGGAAGAGAGAGGGAGAGAGAGAAAGCGAGAGAGAGATTATATTCTTAATAAGATATAATATAAATATTGACAAATATGCAAAACCGAAAAACAAGGACAAACAGTTAGAACAAAAATGTTATCGCAATTATTGAAAGACATGGTGATAGTTGCACGCACGTACGCACACACGCACGCACGCACGAATATATTTTTTAATGTCTTACTATACTTTGCAAAAATTTGTGAAATCCGTCTAAAAAAGACATCACAGATGTAAAAAAAAAGCGCTAAGTATATCTTTCTCCAGCCAAAATAGTTCTTTACAAAAATTAATCGCCATCAAAGATATTATCTTTTCAAAAAGTATATAAATTATATATTTTTTACCTTAACAAAAATTAATCGCCATTAAAAATATTTCTTATCAAAAATTATATTTATAAATGATATTTTATCTTTATTAATAAACGGGAAAAAACTTAAAATATTAGCATCAAAAAGAAGTGAAATCAAAAAATCACGCTAAGGAAATTTAGAAAAATATAATTTATAATATTCAGATGAATTATTTTCTGTAATTAGAGTAAATCTATTTAATGTAAGATGCAGACAAAATTAAAACTGCGAAATTTTGCATTCTTTTATCTATCTAATACTTTTATCTATCTAATACTTTTATCTATCTAATGCATTCTATTCTATTTGCAGAAGCAAATGAAATGCAATAAAATATACATATATGTATAGTATAGTAGGGGGTGTAAATATATATGCAATAAAATATATATATAGTATAGTAGGGGGTGCAAATATATATATATATATATAATAAACTTTATTTATATCTCTAAATAATTATTCATATTTATTTAATCCAAATATACTCAAACGTATATTCAAGAAAAGATAATACGACAAAAAATGTAAAAAATTTAAAAATTAAAGTTTAATGCAAAAAATTTAAAGTTAAAAAAATAACAGTTAAAAAATTAAAGGAAACATATTTTATGCAAAAATTTATAGTTAAAAGGATAAAAGCTAAAAATTAAAGTTAAAAAAATAAAGGTAAAAAAATTACATTTGCAAAAAACTTAGCGCTGTTTTTCCAAGTTTTTTTGCAAATGAAATTTTTTACCTTTATTTTTTTAACTTCAATTTTAGTTTTTATTTTTTTAACTATAAATATTTTTGCATAAAATCTTTTAACCGTAATTTTTTTAACTTTAAATTTGCATTAAAAATTTAATTTTATCTTTTTAATCTATTTCATAATTTTTATTTTTTTTACTTTAAATTTTTTGCATTAAATTTTTTTACTTTAATTTTTAACTATAATTTTTTAATTTCTTTCTAACAAAATTTTTTAATTTTCTAAATTTAATTTTTTGTGTTTTGTAATATTCTTTTTTGAATATACGTTTGAGTATATTTGAATTAAATAGATATGATTAAATATTTAGAAATGTAAATAAAATTTATTGTATATATGTATACAGGGTGTTTCAAAATTGTACGGCACTATTCTAGGGACGCGTTCTCTAGGTCAAAATAAACACAAAAGTTCATATAAACATATACCTCAAACTTATTTATTACCGAGATATTAAAGGATAAAGATATATTTCTAATAGTGTGATGTGGCTGTTAGAGGTTTTTATGACAACTGGTCGACAAAGATTTCAACGAACTGCAAACTTTGAAGAAGAATTACTTGAATGAATTACTTGAAAAATTACTTTGAATGGTTATTTTAACCCTTTAATATCTTGATAATAAATAAGTTTGAGACCTATGTTTATATGAACTATTTTGTTTATTTTGGCCGAGAACGCGTCCCTAGAATAGTGCCGTGCAATTTTGAAACACCCTGTATAAATATATTGAAAATATATAATTGGAAAAACAGCGCTAAGTTTTTTGCAAATGTAATTTTTTTACCTTTATTTTTTTAACTTTAATTTTTAGCTTTTATCCTTTTAACTATAAATTTTTGCATAAAATATGTTTCCTTTAATTTTTTAACTGTTATTTTTTTAACTTTAAATTTTTTGCATTAAACTTTAATTTTTAAATTTTTTACATTTTTTGTCGTATTATCTTTTCTTGAATATACGTTTGAGTATATTTGGATTAAATAAATATGAATAATTATTTAGAGATATAAATAAAGTTTATTATATATATATATATATATATTTGCACCCCCTACTATACTATATATATATTTTATTGCATATATATTTACACCCCCTACTATACTATACATATATGTATATTTTATTGCATTTCATTTGCTTCTGCAAATAGAATAGAATGCATTAGATAGATAAAAGTATTAGATAGATAAAAGTATTAGATAGATAAAAGTATTAGATAGATAAAAGAATGCAAAATTTCGCAGTTTTAATTTTGTCTGCATCTTACATTAAATAGATTTACTCTAATTACAGAAAATAATTCATCTGAATATTATAAATTATATTTTTCTAAATTTCCTTAGCGTGATTTTTTGATTTCACTTCTTTTTGATGCTAATATTTTAAGTTTTTTCCCGTTTATTAATAAAGATAAAATATCATTTATAAATATAATTTTTGATAAGAAATATTTTTAATGGCGATTAATTTTTGTTAAGGTAAAAAATATATAATTTATATACTTTTTGAAAAGATAATATCTTTGATGGCGATTAATTTTTGTAAAGAACTATTTTGGCTGGAGAAAGATATACTTAGCGCTTTTTTTTTACATCTGTGATGTCTTTTTTAGACGGATACATTTATTAGGATTATTAGTATGTATTTGTGGATTAATCACTTTCTAATAATACAATTCAAATTTATACAATTTGTTAAAACTTTATAAACATGAGAACTTATAAGAAATAAAATTAAAATATTTGGTGCACTTTAACGTACAATACAACTTTGGTTTGTCAGAATAAATATTTTTTTTATGACGATAGAAAATTGCAAAGTTATACCTTTTAAATAAAGTATTATGTAACTTAATATTAACATATTTTCATATAAATTATATAATTCTTTTGTTATAAATTCTCAATAAATTGAAATAAATGCGTTTTCTCACGTCCGACATAGTGGTATTTGTCAGTAATTGGCGTTTTGAAACAAATTTACTAATCAAGACGTTGTTTATTCCACTGTTGCAGTTTTAGTTTGCTATTACATTTGGGCAGTCTCCTTTTGGTTAACTGTGATAAGCTTCGACATGTGGTGGACATTTAGGTACATTGTCAAGTATATTCTTCATGCTATATTTTATCTATAATATAAATTAATTTTTATAAATTTGTGATTAATATATTATGCAATACAACATATTCATCTATGATATTCATCTATGATATATAAATATACAGAGAGAGAGAGGGGGGAGAGGGGTAGAGAGATGGTGAGAGGGGGAAGGGGGAGAGAGGGAAAGGGGGTGAGAGTGGGAGAGGGGAGAGAGGGGGGAAGGGGAGAGAGGGGGGAGAGAGGGAGAGAGGGAGAGAGAGGGTGAGAGGTGGGAGAGGGGCGGGCGTAAAAGTGAGGATGGCGGGAGGGTGAGAGAGTGAGGGGGCCGGGAATGACAGAGGGTGGGAGAGAGGGAGGGAGTGAGAGGGAAAGAGTGAGATGGTTGGTGGGTGGCGGGAGTGAGGGGGGAGGGAGCGGGCGGAAGGGGGGTGGGCGGGAGGGAGGGAGAGAGGGAGTTAGGGAGGGCGGGAGGGTGGATGAGAGGGTGGGATAGTGGGAAAGGGGGGAGGGAGAGAGAAATTAGATCTACGACATATAAAGACAAAACGGATAATGATACCATATTTTGGTTTGATCGGAAAGAATATTTTGTCGTGATATAATATATATTATATAGATATTATTATATGATATGATACTATATAATATACGATATAATATATGATATAATGCGGTATAAACGATACTTTTCAGAGATATTTCTTCCTTATTACAAGCAAACGTGAGGAATTATCAAGAGAGAGAAAGAAAGAAGAAAGAGAGGAAAAAATTGATTATGTATTCCGTCTATGCGTGGGGAATCTCTTTCATTCTCACTATAGTTTGTGTCATTATGGATTCCGTTCGGTTCGTAATGCTCCGACCAGAATTTGGCATTATTATATTTTGGTTTATTAGTAAGTGGATAAATAACTTATAATAACTCTAGTAACAATGTTTAATATTTAACAAAACAATATTTAATTATGATTAAACTATATGTTTACGACTCTAATAACTTATGTGTTGCAAAGAAAATTATATTTTATGTACTTACAAAATGTGATGTAGTACGAGAAATTCATTTCTTATTTCAGAACGTAAGAGGATAACTGACTTGTATTATTTGATTCCCGCAAATGTTTGTAGTATCTGTAACATTTGTTTATTTATCTCTACGGCATTGAAGATCCGGCGTTATGAGAAAAATACAACTCATCATCTGACAAATGTCGACAGCCGGGTTTATGATGAAAATAAAAAATGGTTTGTACTCTACCATTTTTACGTCGATATGTAATAATCTATTTGGTAATTATTTAGAATAGGACCTTTTTCGAATTTTGATATTTTTTTGCGATTCTCTTGGTAAAAATCTTTGTTGTGACTCTGACAGTGATAATCAATCTGGGGAGTCCGAAGAATATGTAATCTACCTATTTTTTAATCTATCTTATTTTCAAAAATTTTTTAATGAGATACCGCGCTATAACTATTTGCCTATGGCATTATAAATTCGACCGTTTTTTATTCTCTATGCAAAAAAAATAATGTGTGTGTGTGTGTGTGTGTGTGTGTGTGTGTGTGTGTGTGTGTGTGTGTGTGTGTGTAAAATGTGTATGTGTGCAATAATTATAACTGTTTCCAAAAATTTGCAATTATTTCATAACTGTATACATACTTATATAGCATTAAATAGCATTAATCAAATTAATCAAAATTAAGCTTCAAAAAAATAATAAGGCAATTTTTAAATTTAAAGAAAAAGAAAAAAAGAGAAATACAGCAAGAAAGAGACAGAGAGAGAGTGAGAGAGAGAAATAGAGAGAGAGAGAATGCAAAATTTTTATGATTTTCTGTGTCTTTATGAAATAGGTGTTTTTATTTTGATTTATTCTCACTATTATTTTTCATCCTTTCGAAAACTGCAGACATTTTCCATGAAACATACCCACAATTGGAATAAGGGCAATATATTTTTTTAAAAATTATCTGTAGAGATTATCAACAGACATTATTTATATTATATATTACTGAAAGAAAGAGAAAAAGAAAAAAGAAAAAGAAAAAAAGGAAGACAAAAAGTAAACACATCATTAAAAAAGGCACTGTCTAAAAATGATATTTACATACACATGGGTACATGTGTCTGTCTGTGTATGCATGTGTAGAAAATGTTTTAAATAAAATAATATACTTTAATATCTTGTGTACTGTGTTAGGAAAAAATTGTTTAGATTAAAGTTCTAGAATATAGAAGTAAGTTAAATATGACGTCATCTCATTGTTTCATATTTCAGTTTACGTTTATTCAACACAATTTTTATTTAAAATAACATAAAGTATTTTGAACTACATGAAATGGTTCCGCTCCATTCCAAGGCAGGTTTAACTATCCTATATGTTATAATCTTGAAGTTGATTTAAGTCAAGTCATTTTTTAAGTCACGAAGTGATTTCTTTAGCGTTATCCAAGAAGCACCACATGAAAGCCAGGAAAAACATCTATTTGATTTCGTCTTAGACTCGCGGGAGTACCATCTCATGGAATTCAAAATATCATGTGCAATTTAATGAACTGTATTGGATAGACGTGCTAAAATAAAAAGCAATGAGATAATGATGACGTCTCAGCTTGCCTCTTTTATATTCTACAACTTTAATTTGAACAATTTTTTCCTAACACTGTTTGCGAGATGTATATTTTATTTAGAATACCTTGTATATATATATATATATGTATATATAAAGTATTAATTATTTTGAATGTTTTCGTTTATAGCATAATCTTCACAACTAGCGCTCATAGTTTCAGAAAATATAAAAAATATATAACTTGCAGGTTTAATCTTTGCCAAAAGTGGTTTATCATGATGTTTATTGTGATAGGAATATCAGCTTTTATAGGAATAGTATCATTGATATTTCCTTATACACCAAACATATGGTACATCTCGTATATTGCGCATTTGATGGATATGGCGCAGAACATCGGTATTTTCATCACATTTGTGTGTAAGAAAAGGATCAAGAAGCTGTTGTTAATGCGATTCGACTGTCAAAATCACAATGTGTATCCAAGAGCTCGACAGATAGAAGTTGTTACAGACTCAAACACCCGCACCATTAGGTCAAGAATGATTTGTCTGCGAGAAAGGATCAATCTCTGGCAGACAATCCGTCGCAGAAACAGATTGCATGATGAAACCGCCCTTCAATTCTGCAATGTACGTAAAAGAATGTTATTGTAGATTAACAGCAGTTAAATAGCGGTTAATTATAATGTCGTAACTTAATCCTTTAGTAAGGGATTAATATTTAATTGTCATCCCTTTATTGTGTGCTGGCTTTGTTTAAAAAACGCAAAAATAATGGAATTCGTTTATATAGACTTTTACAAGCACACACACAAAAGCATGTTATCTTCTAGAATTATAGAATAAGAATCAACTGTAATTAATGTAATTATAACTGTTGGGCGTGATTTATATGTGGAATCGAGAAATTTACATTAATGTTACATTATCGTTTGTTGGTTTTTGTTTAAAACGTCGAGAGTCATATTTTAGATTTTCATCTTATTTCGATGTACACAACAAACGTTTCTGACTAATTTCTATGTTTCATCCCGATGTAATAAATATTTTAATGTATAATTAAAATAAATTAATAAAAATATAATAGTAATAAATAAAAATGTTTCTATTTTTAGAGAGAAAGAGAATTTATTATACGGAATATTGAGTTGCGTGAACAAGAGGTCTAACAAAGTGTAACAAATCCTTTTATAAAGATTAAAAGTTAGTAAGAGAGATTTGGAAAATTAGTATAGTAAATGTATACTTAAATTTTAACAGAAAAAACTTTAAATTAAAAAAAATAACTTTATTTTCTTTTGATTCTTTTTGTATAACTGTGTAATTATCATTGGATATAATGATTACTGTGCATGTAACACTTTAATCTAGTGAACAAGTAAAAATCGAGATCATTAGATTCATTGATCGGATCTGATATACTGGATTCGTGGTATCGAAGAATAATATAATTATATAGTTAATTTTTTAATAAATCTTTTGAAGCTAGTTCTGGTCAATTATTTAAAACTCTGATTAGTTATCCACTAGCGACTGAATAATTAATTAATTGAGATATTTTTGATACACTCCTGGACCTGGATATGGAGCATACACGCCTTTTTGGTTTTTTCCAACTTATTTCGGAACATTACGACAACAAGACCACATCGCTAATGAAGTCTTGGATTAATTACAAGAAGAAGATCGTTATATCAAAACAACAACTAACCTTCTTATTACGTTGTAGAAGATCTGACTTAATTCCGTCACACATTAAAAATTTGAAGTCTAACGTCTCGTTTCATAGTAATAATGTCAACCGTAAGTTTAACAACATCATCATAAACTATCAAAATAAATTGCTAAATTTAGAGATTAAAGACGTAAATTTTAATCTACAGTTCCTAAGATTAAGAATCAGAAACGTTGAGGAGAGTCTATTTAACTGTTTACCTCGAGAATTGGTTAACCAGTTTTTTGAGATGAGCAAACATAGACTTCAAACCTTTAATTAAAAAAAGAAAACGAACGCAATTAAAAAATTCAACCATTTAAAAAGAATTAACGACAATAATTTAGATCCGTTTAAGAATATTGATAACTTCAAATGGTTGATTAATATCAGTAGCAAAACAATACCTGACACTGTTTCTAATATCTTGAGTCTTGGTGACAACTTCGCTTTACCGATACAACAATCTAATAGGATTGATCGGTTAAACTGTGCTTTGAGTGTTGTGAAGAACTTCGAAGCGGTTTCATGCAACATACCTACTGATGTTTTAACAGACGCTAGGAACTCAATTGTGCAATCGCTGCATAAGTTTCTTCGAGATAGAAAACACGTTACTCATGTAGATAGAATTTTTCTTAAAGGTTTTTCACAATGCAAAGAGTTCCCAGTGAGAAATGGGAGGTCGATTCGACGTCGATTGGACGTCGAACAAAGACATCGAAATTTTATGTCGATTCGACGTCTCAGTGACCGAAATATCGATCTGTCGTCGACGTCGAAATCACATCGAATTCAACCAGCAGAACCCACCCAGTAAGAAATTATCAGTTGATCAGTTGAAAAGACGTCGAATCAACGACTTTTAAACCGAAGAGATCGGTTGATATAGACGTCTAAAATTTGGTCGATTAGACATTTTTGTGTCCTTCAAATTAGACCTTTATAAAACGTGAGAAATAGAATCGAAATAGACATCGACCTCTTTTTGTCTCTCATGTCGATCGCCTGTCGACTCGAACTGCGTAATCGACGTCAAGTTGATTTCTATCGGGCCAGATAAATTTTTATTTTATATCTTAAGTAGATAATAACGAAATATCTTTACTTATTCGGACAGAAATTGTCCGAATAAGTGAAAACCGGACATTTATCTGTCCGATTTTCCAAAAATCAGTTCAATATCTGAATTCCCCTGTACGGGAATCGTATTAGAAGTTAAACTGATAGAAATAATTACATATGTTATTAACCGCATTTTGCAGGCTTTATATATGCTCATGACAAGAACTCGAATACGGGTACACAAAGTGAATAATGCGCCGCATAGCGGTAAGCGAATAAACTACACTATTTTAATAAATTATATAAATGGCTAAAAGCTGAGGATTCTGCTCGCTTCCAGCTTTGTTTCGATGTAAAATTGACTGAAAGACAATAGAAATCTTATAGAAATATTCGCAATTGCTCAATTAATATAAAAATAATTTTTATGATGAAGTCGAAAACGACAAAAATATCAACTAGTATTCGACCATCGTAGAAACAAAATTTTCGATTAGTTGAAAAATGGTTTAAATGGATATTAATTTCAACCATAAACGACTTAATCGTCTAATAGTCGTCCTTCCGACCTGTCATTTCTCACTGGGCACGAAAATAAACCTCGACGTCAATTCGACATTGCAGAAGCCAAAAATCGATCGCGATCGATCCTAATCCACAAGTGAACTTACAGATAGGTGAAATGTACCCATATACAGCACAAAAAGGTTGCAAAAACATTACATAAATATTTCAATGTAACAATGGAATATTGCATGTACATTGCGAAATGTTGCTGCAATGTTGTTGCAGCATTGCAGCAATATTAAAATGTCCGCTCTCAGAAATATTGCAATGAAAGCAAATTACAACGTAATATATTAATAATAATACGAGATACAGATTGCCTTTCATCTTAATTTTCATATTTCCATCAAATTAGCTTACATTTTATAAAATTAAAAATTTTATTTATATTTATATGCATATTGAACTCTACATCTTAAGTAGATAATGAACGGACGATTTTCGTTCATTCGTCGGACATTTATCTGTCCGATTTATAAACAATCAATTTAATATCTGAAGTTCCTGCGTTGGGGTTATATTAGAAATTAAACTGAAATATATCTTTAATCTTATTAGCCGTTTCTTGCAAGCTTTATATAATTCTCATGACTAAAACTTAAATACGAGATATATAGCGCATCGCACGTCGCATAGCGGTAAACGAACGAACTAGCGACTGAATACTATTTTTTTATAATGTTTTTGGAATGTTGCAGTAACATTTCTCATGAAATATTACAATGACATGTTTTTGTAATATCTCTACAATATTACGTTGCAATTTGCAAGATTGTAACATTGCTGCAATGTAATTGAAATGTTCGATCTATGGTGTATGGGTAAAAGAAGGGCAATGCAAACGAAATCAATATATTTGATTTAAACATATAAAATACTTTATTCTTACCAGCTTGACTGATATAGATCTTATCAAATATGACTAAAAAAACATTAGTACTTTAGATACTTATATGCAAGCGAATAATAATATGAAGCTGGGCTTCGACTATGTTAACATATGCACTTCGAGCCGATATCGACATCGAAATGACGTCGAATCGACGTCGTTGGAATAAGTCTTGTGTAATCTTCTCATGAGAAAGGATGTGTCACAAAAGAGAGCTAAAGAGATGTCAGGAATCAACCACGGTTATGCTACATCTATTTTACACGAGTTCATAACACATCGATATGATGCATTTGTCGATCTCAATTTCGACTCGACGCGTCCCAGATGCATCGACATCGAATCGACGTCGAATCGACCTCCCATTTCTCACTGGGTTTTTACGTAATAATAAAGATATTTTAATTACTAGAGCAGATAAAGGACAAACGACTGTAGTTTTAGACAGAACCGACTATTTACAAAAAATGCGAATGTTACTTAATGATCCCTCTACATATAAGAGATTAAAGAAGGATCCGATAAAACCTCTCACTAATAAATTGAACTCGCTTGTTAAATCTTGGCGCACTAACGGTCTCATCGATGACAGTACGTATAATTATCTTAATTGTACTAATGGTAATCTCCCACGTTGTTACGGACTCCCGAAGATACATAAGGATGGTTTCCCGTTGAGAATTATAGTTTCGTCACTTGGTAGCCCATTATATAACATATCGAGTTACATCCACAACATAATACATTGCTCTATTAAAAAACCAAATTCACACATTAGAGATAGTTGGTCTTTCGTTAAAATTATTAAGGACAGAATTATAGACGAAAGTGAATTGATGATTTCTTTAGATGTCACCTCTCTTTTTACCAACATCCCTAAAGACTTAGTTTTGAATGCGATTACAAAAAGATGGGACGACATATCAGTGAATACTAATTTAAATTTGGCACAGTTTTTATACGCGATTGAAACCATTCTAGAATCAACAAGTTTTTGTTTTGATGGACTATATTATGAGCAAATCTTCGGCAGTCCGATGGGTTCCCCTTTATCCCCAATCTTAGCCGACTTAGTGATGGATCATCTAGAAACACACTGTTTAAAGTCGTTGGGTTTTTGCGTCTCAATGTATTATAGATACGTTGATGACATCTTCGCTATAGTACCACGCACCAAGGTTAATGAAATACTAACTACTTTTAATAAGTACCACGAACGTTTACAGTTTACACATGAGATTGAGTGCAATTCTTCAATTACTTTCTTAAGTACTACTATTATACGTCAGGGAAATAAACTTATAACCAACTGGTACAAAAAACCCACATGGTCGGGTAGATATATAAATTATTTTTCCAACCACCCTTTTAAATATAAATGTAACACTATTTATAATACACAACAATTAATTTCGATTGACCTGACTGGCAAAGATTTTTATTAATTTCACTACGTTTCGACCCCTGGTCCGGGTCCTTTTCAAGTGTACTAGAAGAATAATATTACATTAGATCTGACAAAAATCAATTACACGCCATTACATAAGTACTACGCTACTGTACATTTACTTTAAATAAAATTTAAAAATGAGTCAGCCCATGATATTGTTATAGGGCGAGTTCTTCGGTACGTCTCACGTAAAGCAACGAAACTGTCAAACTAATGCTAAGATTACTAAATAAACACATCACAAATGACTCATAAACAACAAGCTAATGTCATGTGATCAAATATTATGTTGTCATAAACCGCGTTTAAATTTTCCGTGTCCTTTTGTAAATTAATCGTATTCGTATGCTTTTTAATCAAGAACATTTCAGCAATTTCTCTTTTTCTTCTTTGTTTTTCACAATGTAAAACTTTTGTTCCTGACCAATCAAATTCATGGTTAAACTCGCATCTATGTTTACTTATGACATTGTAATTACTGATATGTTTTTTAATATTGCTGGAGTGTTCCTTAATTCTAGTTTTTAATTGTCTTTTGGTTTGTTCTATATACTTCGCATCGCAATCATTACAATTTATCATGTAAACTAAATCAGTTTTATGCATCTTATCGATTTCATCTTTACCTTTTTTAATTAATCTATTTAACTTTTTTGGTATCGTGTATACAACGTTTAGACCAACTTTACTAAGCGTACGATTTACGTTCTCGCCCACATTCTTTATAAACGGAATCTTTACGCACCTTGTTATGTCGAAACCACTATTGTCAGTATGCTGGGAATTGTTACGATGTTTTATAATCTGAATTCTTTTTTTGATCTGTTGTCTAGCTAATGACATTTTCGGGTAGATACCTGAATTTCCATTCTAACCACCCGTTAATATATAAAATAAATACTATCAGAAGTTTAGTAGACCACGCGATTTTACTGTCGGACGAACGCTTTCACAATGATAATATTAAAATTGTGAAAGATATTTTAGTTAATAATGGTTTTCCTGCGTTATTAGCTAGACAACAGATCAAAAAAAGAATTCAGATTATAAAACATCGTAACAATTCCCAGCATACTGACAATAGTGGTTTCGACATAACAAGGTGCGTAAAGATTCCGTTTATAATGAATGTGAGCGAGAACGTAAATCGTACGCTTAGTAAAGTTGGTCTAAACGTTGTATACACGATACCAAAAAAGTTAAATAGATTAATTAAAAAAGGTAAAGATGAAATCGATAAGATGCATAAAACTGATTTAGTTTACATGATAAATTGTAATGATTGCGATGCGAAGTATATAGGACAAACCAAAAGACAATTAAAAACTAGAATTAAGGAACACTCCAGCAATATTAAAAAACATATCAGTAATTACAATGTCATAAGTAAACATAGATGCGAGTTTAACCATGAATTTGATTGGTCAGGAACAAAAGTTTTACATTGTGAAAAACAAAGAAGAAAAAGAGAAATTGCTGAAATGTTCTTGATTAAAAAGCATACGAATACGATTAATTTACAAAAGGACACGGAAAATTTAAACGCGGTTTATGACAACATAATATTTGACACATGACATTAGCTTGTTGTTTATGAGTCATTTGTGATGTGTTTATTTAGTAATCTTAGCATTAGTTTGACAGTTTCGTTGCTTTACGTGAGACGTACCGAAGAACTCGCCCTATAACAATATCATGGGCTGACTCATTTTTAAATTTTATTTAAGGTAAATGTACAGTAGCGTAGTACTTATGTAATGGCGTGTAATTGATTTTTGTCAGATCTAATGTAATATTATTCTTTTAGTACACTTGAAAAGGACCCGGACCAAGGGTCGAAACGTAGTGAAATTAATAAAAATCTTTGCCAGTCAGGTCAATCGAAATTAATTATTGTGTATTCATTTAATACTGGCGACTCCTATGAAATTTATTACTATTTATAATCTTGTTGACCACGCTCTATTATTATTGGACGACCGCTTCCACAGAGATAATATCAAAATAGTTGAAGAAATTTTATTAAATAATGGTTTCCCTAAACAAATTATTAAGCGTTTTATACACAAGAGAATCAATTTTTTGAAACATAATGATAATACAAGTAACACCATTAATTGTGAATCATCTGATAAAATTCCATATATTTCGCTACCATACGTCAAATATGTTACTGACAATGTTGCTTATTCCTTAAAAAATAGTGGCTTGAGAGTGGTTTATAGTCTACCTAAAAAACTTAATACTATAATAAAGCGTGGCAAAGACTCTTTAACTAAAGACCGACATACGAACGTGGTTTACCAAATAAAATGCAATGATTGCACTGCCTCATATATAGGCCAGACTAAACGACACCTCAGTACACGCGTTAAAGAACATTGCAACAATATCAAACTGCACCCGTCTTCTCACTCTGTCATAAGTAAGCATAGATCGGAATTTGCGCACGATTTCGATTGGAAAACTTATAATATTTTGCATAGCGAAAAACATTTAAGAAAGAGAGAGTTAGCAGAGATGTTCTTTATTAAAAAATTTGGCAACACGATCAACTCACAAAGGGACACAGAATGTTTGAATAGTATATATGATAAAATAATAAAGGTCATCTAAACATCTTTATCTTAATTTAAACAGAAACTGACGATCCTTCGTTGTGACATGTTGCTTGTTCGTTTTAACTTTTTAATCTGTAACTCAACTTATATAAAATGTGACACGGTTGGATATTAATTGTCAATCAACGTTTATTTGTAAGTGGCTGCCTTTCTTCTTAAAAATTGTTCTAATTTGTAAAAACAACTTAATCGAATTATATATATGTACTTTCAGTATATTCACTTGAAAAGGACCACAACCACATGGTCGAAACGTCGTGAATTTTTTAATAAATCTTTTGAAGCTAGTTCTGGTCAATTATTTAAAACTCTGATTAGTTATCCACTAGCGACTGAATAATTAATTAATTGAGATATAATTATATAGTTTTTAATATAATCTCGCAATAAAGGAGCGGCGACGAGAAGCGGGCAGAGACGGTGCGACTAGCAACGGAACATATGTATCTTCGCAGTCCATCTCGTTGACTCAACCAGGATGCATGGTCCTCTCTCAAGGTGCACATTATATGCACGTGCGCGATTTTCCCACGGTTTCTTCCTAAAACTCGTATACACTTGATATCATATGATACACAATAATGATAGACAATCTAGTTTACTATTATATACGATCTACTTATAGTTTATCGAAAAAACCGTCGGTAAGGAAATTTTTATAACAATGCAAACAGTCATAGCTCTCTGAGATATTCTATATACCCTACAATTTTTTATTTCTTTATTTAAAAGGTTTCTTTATAACCGTACTATGCATATCTGGAAGAGTATAACTTGTCAAGAAATTTTTTCTCGCTTCTCTAATATCATAATATACAAAGCAATTCGCACGCAGACATCAAGAGTCCTTAAGAGTCCTCAGAATGTAAGAAAGTTTATTGTGAATTGTATTTAATAATTGTTTTTTTTTCGCGGAAAAAATGATTCGATGCAAATTCATATAAACTAGAGTGATTTTCAATAGTAACAATCTATTATTTAAAAATGAGATTTTTTTCTAGATAAGACACATAAAAAATATCCTTTCAATTTGTAACTACAAAGCGACACCTCGAGTATTTAAGAGTAAAATATCTCTTTCCAACTAGAGAAACGCGCTTTCTTATACGATCTCAAAAAGCTTTCCCAGTTATCCTAACGCATGCCTAAAATATAATTAAAATAAGTGTGTCATTTCATAAATTTGAAGCATTAAAAATAGATTGACATGGACAACAACATCGATAGTTTTATGCTGACTAGAGCAGAGTTTATTGCCAGATAAAATGTCAATTAACTTGCTAGATTAAATGTCAAAAGTCAACTCCACGTTGCATATACATTAAATTTCGCCGTAAATTCGATGAGGCGAAAGAGACGCACGCACGAACGATCTCTCTCGATTAAAAGTCGGAATTTTCAAGTTCTTTTGATTATTCACGGATGTTATTTGGAAATTCCAAGTCTTACATTATACACATAAGTGATAATACATCTTTGGAATATTTTGCAAGAAACTCACCGACTCGCTGTTGGACTCAATTCGCTACAAAGTGGGAGATCTGATCGCCCGTAAGTCTGATAGTTCTAAGATGCCTCTCTTTTTAAAGCTTTTCTTTCTTATCTTATAAATTATACCTCATATACCTCTTAGAGAATTTTTTCTTATAATTTAACGCCGTTGATTAAAGTGTCGTTAACATTATAATAATCTGGATTATCTCATATTTGCAGTTTTTAAATCAGCCGGAGGACCGCGCGGAATGTTTCCAATCTAAACAGGAAGATATTCATAATTGTATCGCACATACATATGTATAGCAGTAACTTACCAAAAACTAATCTATCTGATATCGATTTAATAGAACAATTTGCCATTACTTATTTTCGGTAAAGAATGCAGGTAAGAAGTACACAAAGTCAGCGCTCCATTTGAATATTTTTAACAAACACGCCCGTAAGTTTTACATTTTATTTGTTAATTTGAAATTTAACAGTCTCAAAATGCTTATTTTTTAAAATTTCCATAAAATAATGTAAACTTTTATTTGATGTATCGCATAGAGATATAATCAGCTTTCAAATCTGCGTCGTGGAGGATTTAAGTCAGTGTCCGGATCCAACGCCCGCGAACATAATGAATTCCATATTTAATTTAATCACGAAAGTAATGTATTGCGAATATCCCTCGTATCCCAGCTTCACTATATTACAGCGAGAAGACCTCCTTCTTGCTAACTTTGCTGGTGCCTCGCACATGACAGATGCTCTTTTCATCTTAGCAATTATTCTGTTCATCGTAGCAAAGTACAGTAATTTCATTCCTGCAACAATGTAAGCACACCCATTGTAAAGCTTTAAAGTATATTCCGAATACTTATCGATGCGACAAACAGAAATATGTGATGAGATTATGGCGGAACGAATATATGTACGATGAGGATTCACCCGAAAATAAAAAGGGTGCTATTACATTTAATATTCTTTTTCTTTTTTATTACATAAAGATGTTTCTTTACGTGTAATAAAACAAATTCTCATATTCTTGTTCTTTTGCATATGCATACTTTCTTTTACCTCGAAAGTAATGTGTGAGAATTATACATAAGATGTTAATGAATTTAAGATGCAAATAGTTTCAAGTTGTTTAACAAATGACGATTTTAACTTTACTTAGTGTGCGCGAAAATCTCAAGTATTTAAAATCCAAATGTTAAAATTCCTTTTTTAATTAAAAGTGTTTAAATCTTCTTCTTTATTTGCTACATATTAAACGTAAAGTATATAATTATTAAATTGCAATATATTGAATATATTTTCACGTGTGTGTTATAGTTGTTTATGTTATAGTTTGTGTAATTAATTTCTTAACACGAACGAGAGTGCTCTGATTGCATATTAATTGTCGAACGATTAGTCGCAGCGATCAAGAAAAAATTTTAATTACATTTGTATGACGTCAAGATCGTAAGGTGTGTACCGCTTTTTTCTTCAATGTTGCAGTTCCTGGTAGTATTAATTTCTTACTTGAGCGGATATCATGGTTCTTTGCATGCTCTTTTTTCGAATGTCTCGGAAAATCATCGGAACGAAATACATTGTTCTATCGAGTACAGTGAGATAATTAATAATCAATCATAATTGTAAGAGATAACAGTGTTACAATTAATCTCTTATAATTTATCCAACTTTCGGTAAGTTGTTATTTTTTTAACTTTTTTCACAATTTGCACTTAAGGTGATATTCTGGTCTAGAGAAAAACTGAAAAGTACGCATTCTTTTATAATTTTTCACGGAGACTATAACAGATAGGCTCTTGAAACTGTGCACGTGTTTTTATACATGTACAGAGGTTCATTTCACATCATTCAGTGCATTTAATGCAAAATGAGATCTATAATTATACATATATGTATAATATATAATATATATAAAAATATATTATTTTATATTGTGCTTTCAAGTCAAAAATAGATAGTAAAAAGGAATAGCTTTCAAGCATTAAACATTGTGAGATGAATGTTATTTCGCGCCAAATGTTACAACTTTATGTAAAATCATATAAATATAGATCTCGTTTGCCTTGAAAGCATCAAGTGATATGCAATGGATCTTGCTTTGCGCGAAAAGTTCAAAACTTATGTGGAATCTCTCGAGCTGGAATATATTTTGGAACGTCATATATAACAAATTGTGTGTTTGTGTAAATGTAGATGTATGTTGGATAGTAATATTTATATAAATTGTGTGCAATATTAAATTTTTCATTGTCAATATATTTGTTTGTGTGCTAGAGACTGATTTTGGAAGCTTGACTTGGATGTGACGTGAGGAGGTGCAGGCGTAACGGATAATCACGTAAAGAATATCTTGAGAAATTACATACAACTAATAATGTATTTTAACACAATAAACTAAATATACAAAATAAAATGACGTTACGTTAATTGCAGTGAATTTCGTCGATGAAGCAAGCGACTTCAAGGCGATTTAACGATATTCCACGAGCGATGGAATATAATTTTCTAATTGCGATTGACGTGCGTTTCTCCGTGAGATATACTGCGAAAAGGCGTTCCGACCCTTGAGCGCTGAGATTTTATAGCGAAAAAACTCCAGAACTTTCGAGACAATTCGGAGAGACCTTAATCTCTGCTTTCTTTGTTTGTCGTACATTCACCTGTCGACCTTTTCCGATCGTTGGAAATCGAAGGTGATGATTGTTTATTAAGCGTCTCTCTCCTTGTTTCGAAAGCTCGCCCAATCTCAATCGATCGCGATGGTCGATGAGATGCGCGCGCTGCGGAGCGCCGCTCTCTCTCTTAAAGCGCGACAAATGATCGACGAAATGATTTCGTACAGTTTGATTCGCATAAGCGTTTATTTGTTAATAGTTTATTTTTTAATAAACAACAAACGACAGATGAGTAATAAAATCTTTTTAAGATTACTCAATCTCATGACCATAATAAGACATGTTGAGAACAAAGTTATCTGCGGGTGTCACACTAAAGTAAATATTTATAAAAAAATTTAATATACAGGATTTTTCAATTATTATTCACTTAATTTTTATATTAAATGTTTATTATAAAAACTAAATCATATTCAACTAAATCGACTCAAAGAACGATATTCCTTGTCATTCTATTGCCATTTTCGGCAGATCGACTACTTGGTTTATCGAGTTGCCTTCCTACCGGCGTCATTCTCGCATTGACATGTATTCGTGAGAATGTCACGAAAACAATTTTATCTTTTGCCGAAACATAATTAATCGGTGTCACGAATAATTCATTAACGATTTATTATCATACCATATCTTTGATTTCGCAGTTTAATTGCTGCGGTTGGACTACGAAACTAATATTGAATTATGATCTGACAATGAAACTAACGTAAAATAAACTGTTTTTGCAGATAAACGTGTCGAAAGACTCATGATGTATGGTAACAATTTTGTATTTTGGTGGTGTTGCGCGCTTCTACTCGTCGCTTCGTCTTCAAAGCATCAGCGAAACTTCACAAACAACAACGAGAAACATGAGAATTCGACGGTGCAATACGAGTTTGACGAGAATTCGATGAATAACTATGACGACGAAACAGAAATGTTATTGAATTGGATTAAAAATTCTACTAAGGATGTCAACAATGTACAGCATGAGTTCGGCACGAATGATTTTACATCATTTGAGCACGATAAAACTGATTTTAATGACGATGGCAATGTAAACATTGTTCCATTCGATGTGTGCTTTAGTACATATTGCTTTCCACTCTGCTGTCATCTTGATGATCAGCTGACTGATAAATGCATTCCTGGAGAAGAACAAGTTTTTAACGTCTTTCGTAATTCTGATTCGTTTAAAAGCGAGAATGAAGAGATAGACTTATTTGTAGCTGTGTTCATATATGATCCGTGTAAGAGTAATCAGTTCTTTATGTATCTGTATAGAGACACTAGCAAGGACTTGTTTATCTCTAACGACACTGCGTATTTTCCTTATTTTCCATATTATAAAAAAAATGTCAAACCAAAATCCTTTTGTCAGAGGTGTGATATGGTCATCTTCGAAGAAACTTTACCAAGGGAAGATTTAAGAATCTCAATTTATGAAACGGATAGCCCTGATAATCCCCTCAGAAGTATCATATATCATAAGATGATTATTCGTTTAAGTTTGCGTATTTTATCTATACTGTTTTTGCTCGCAACATTTCTAGTGTACTCTATAATACCAGAACTTCGTAACAAACATGGCTTCATTCTGTGCAATTGCATCGGTGTGATGATTGTCGCATACATATTTGAAAGTGCGAATAATATAATCAACTATATACAACTGGGGTATTCCAACTATATACTGGGGTATTTCTACTATATACCGGAGTATTCCAGCTATATTATAATCGGTATAGTATATTCAAATCATGTAACAATGAAATCATTGCAACATATATATTTATTAGGCTTATTAGTATGTACGTATTCGCGAGTTAATCATTTTTTAATGATACAATTAAAATTTATATAATTTGTTAAAACTTTAGAAACAGAGAATTTATAGGAAAAAAATTAAAATTTTTGATGCATTTTAATGTATAATTATACAGCTTTGGTTAATCAGAATAAATATTTTTTTATGTTTTTAAAATATTGCAAAGTTGTGCATTTTAAATAAAGTATTATTTAACTTAATATCAACACATTTTCATATAAAAATATTTATATTTTATATCGTTTTTCTCGTTATAAATTCTCAATAAATTGAAATAAATTTGTGTTTTTACGTACAGACATAGTACAATAGTATTTGTCAGTATCGGCGTTTTGACACAAACTCACTAACTCAGACGTTGTTTATTCCATTTTTGCAGCTTTCGTCTGCTATTTCTGCTTTTTGGCAGCCTACATTTGGTTAAGTGTAATGAGCTTCGACATATGGTGGACATTTAAGTACATTATCAAGTATATATTCTATGCTATATTTTATCTATAATATAAACTAATTTTTATAAGTTTGTGATTAATATATTATGCAATACAACATATTCACTTATGATATTCATAAATATACAGAGAGAGAGAGAGAGAGAGGGGGGAGGAGGGGAGGGGGAGAAGGGGAGAGAGTGGAGGAGAGAGGGGGGAGAGAGGGGGGAGAGAGGGAGAGAGGGAGGGAGAGAGAGAGGGAGAGGGGGGAGAAAGGGACGGGGAGGGCGGGAGGGGGAAGGAGGGAGGGGGTTGGGGGAGTAGATCTACGATATGTAAAGACAAAACGATAATGATATCATAGTTTGATTTGATCGGAAAGAATATTTTGTCGTGTTGCGTGATAGTATAAACAATTATTTAAGTTAAGACATGATAATTTGAATGCAGAAATGACAGGCTGTACATGTACAGATTTTTTTATTAGAGATTTTTATTACAGCTTTTTTTACAAAAGATTGGTTTCTATATTTCTATACTTTGTGAATACGCATATAATTTTTGAAAGCAATATAATGTTTTATTGAATTGGCATTATGAAATATTAATAAGAAATCATTATAATTTCTAATAATTTAGGATATAATGTCACAAATTCTCTCGCAATGATGTATTAACTTCTCATGAATTTAAAGCTGATATCGTTTTGATATTTTTCTCTCCCTTTCTCATATAACAATACACAACATACAAGTTAGTGAATGAAGATTGATTTTCATTTTTTCAATCAAACGTTGTGCTAAATCAAAATTAATATTATTTGTTTGTTAAACATGTCAGTATATATGGATACATTGTACTTTAGGTTGTATTGTATAATGTAAATAAATTTTTTATAGTTATATATAAAGCAGACTTTTAAAAACCTCGACCAAAAGAAGTATTTATTTCAATATGCATTTCCATCGCAATTTTTTCTATTTGTTATTGACTAAATGTATAGTATAACTTTGCAGAGATAGGAATCGTCAACAAGAGAGAGAAAGAAAGAAGAAAGATAAAAAGAAATTTATCATGTATTCCGTCTATGTATGGGGAAGCTCTTTCATTCTCACTACCCTCTGTATCAATATGAAATTCATCCCGACTGTGCCGGACCTGGCCCGACCAGAATTTGGCATTATAATATGGCATTATTATTATTGGTTTAATGGTAAGTAGATATCACTGATAGATAACTCTAGTAACAATGGCATATTTAATTATGATTAAACTATATGTTTATGACTCTAATAATTTATGTGTTACAAATAAAAATATATTTTATATACTTACAAAATGTGATGTAACACGAGAAATTCATTTCTTATCTCAGAAAATGCAGTAGCTGGCTTGTGTTATTGGATACCCGCGACTATTTGTAGTATCAGTAGTATTTGCTTATTCATCTCTACAGCATTGAAGATTCGGCGCTACGAGAAAGATACAACCCATCATCAGAGAAATTTCGACATTCAAATTTATGACGAAAATAAAAAATGGTTTGTACTCAATCATCTTTACATCGATATATAATAATCTGTTTTATTAATGAGATATATATCGCGTTATAACCATTTGCCTACGGCATCACAAATTCGATCGTTCTTTAT
>OZ020548.1:6836703-6926703 GCA_963971435.1 Lasius platythorax | reverse complement strand
ATGTAATAAATGTTTTAATGTATAAATAAAATAAATTAATAAAAATGTTTGTATTTTTAGAGAAAGAATTTATTATACGGAATATTGAGTTGCACGAAGAAGACGTATAACAAAATGTAACAAATCCTTTTATAAAGATTGAAAGTTAGTAAGAGAGATTTGGAAAGTTAGTATAGTAAATGTATACTTAAATTTTAACAGAAAAAAGCTTTAAATAAAAAAAATAAAAATTTTATTTTCTTTCGATTCTTGTTGTATAACTGTGTAATTATCATTGGATGTAATGATTACTGCGCATGTAACACTTCCTCCTAAAACTCGCATACACTTGTTATCATATGATACACAATAATGATAGACAATCTAGTTTACTATTATATAAGATCTACTTATATAAGATCTACTTATAGTTTATCGAAAAAATTGTCGATAAGGAAATTTTTATAACAATGCAAACAATCATAGCTTTGTGAGATATTCTATATACCCTACAATTATTCCTTTATTTAAAAGGTTTTTTTAAAACTGTACTATGCATATCTGGAAGAGTATAACTTGTCAAGAAATTTTTCCTCGCTTCTCTGATATCATATAATAATATACAAAGCAATTCGCACGCAGACACCAAGAGTTCTTCAGAGTGCTCGGAATGTAAGAAAGTTCATTGTGAATTGTATTTAATAATTGTAGTTCTTTTTCGCGGAAAAAATGATTCGATGCGAATTCATATAAACTAGAGCGATTTTCAATAGTAATCTATTATTTAAAAATGAGATTTTTCTCTAGATAAGACACATAAAAAAATATCCTTTCAATTTGTAACTACAAAGCGACACCTCGAGTATTCAAGGGTGAAATATCTCCTTTCAACTAGAGAAACGCGCTTTCTTATACGATCTCAAAAAGCTTTCCCAGTTATCCTAACGCATGCCTAAAATATAATTAAAAAGAGTGTGTCATTTCATCAATATGAAGCGTCAAATATAGATTGACGCGGACAACGACATCGATAGTTTTATGCCAACTATAGAGCAGAGTTTATTGTCAGATTAAATGTCAATTAGCTTGCCAGATAAAATGTCAAAAGTCAACTCTACGTTGCACATACATTAAATTTCGCCGTAAATTCGATGAGGCGAGAGTGACGCACGCAAGAACGACTAAAAGTCGGAATTTTCAAGCTCTTTTGATTATTCACGGATGTAACTTGCAAATTCCAAGTCTTACATTATACACATCAGTATTTGATAATACATCTTTGGAATGTTTTGCAAGATGAGTCGCAATAAACCGCATCTAATGATTAATGTTACGTTGTCACACATGCATCATACAAACACACACACAAACAAAGAGCATTTATTGCAGTATCAACAATGATTTCAGTAATGTAATTTGCAAAGCGACTATAAAACGCATCTCCATTTTTTCAATAGCGGTTAATTATTGCATTCGTTAATCGAATTTGTCGACCTCATTGTTATAAATTTTTCGTACTTATGATGCCAATGAGAATTACCAATATTCGTAGATGCATTGTTTCGTATTGTTTTCTTTTTATATTATTCGCTCGTATCATCATTTCGTATTATTTCCTTTCTTATATTATTCGCACGTTATTATCTCGTATTGCCTTTTATGTCTATTATTCTCATATGTATTATTGTTTGGCATCGTTTTTCATGTACATCGTTCGAGCATGTATCATGCGTGTCCCGGCTCGCAACGGGTCACCCGTAGTCAAAAACAAGTATTTCGGCACGAGATCGTGAGATTTCGTGGAATATCGGGGGTTGTTGTGAGAAATCCGTCGACGGTTATATATTTCCGAGCCGATGGAAAGAAGAGCGATTGCTAATCCTAACGTTAACATTGACACTTTTTGACAAAATACGAGACGTCGCTCGCGAGTTGAGCAAGAAATAAAGAATGAAGTTACAAAGTATTTGAGTAAACTATAATTTAGCCGCCCTCCAACGGAGCCGTGTGCTTCATAATTATCAACCTGAGGCCTGTGCCTCGCTTTGCGTCGTCCGTGGACTAAATACCCGGAATCTACACCCGAAAACTTCACATGCATGATATTGAAAAAAGTGAGAAATTTTCTTACTTTACAAAAATCGATGATCACATAACTGATATTATTAAATTTAAATATTGAAATCATATCCATTCTCTATAAGTACTCATAAAGAATGATGACGAATTCAATTTCCAAGAATAATATCAATATTAATGCGATGAATATCATGTAATATGCTATTCCCAAAACATCGATTATTCCGACTGATATAAAATGCAAATCGTCACATTACGTCATTTTAAATTAGCAAAACTCGAGGCTGTAAACAGTAGAAACATGGTGTAAGTAATAAGGTATGCTACTGCGCAGGCATTTCTACTGACCAATAAGAGAGCGTGACAAGATTCCGCCATATTGTATAATTTAAATAGATAATATGTAGGCGATATGTTTATTTATCTTTATTTTATTTCAAATTTTATATTTACGCGCGGGATTAGCGAGTTATCGCGCATACGTTGTTGCCATGGCGTTGCTATGTAATGAGTCTTCAAAAAAATAAAAAAGGAGCAGTTGTCCTGTCGGTGCGCGAGATACGAGATGTGTATAATTGAGAATAAAGACTTTTCTCTTATTTATAATCAGTCTTAAAATTAATAAATTAATACGCCCACCTATAAGAAAGTCGTTCCTACAGCAGTCGGCCAGCCTGACATTACGACCGTCCCGGTCGTACTTACAAAAGAACTATGAACTCATAAAAATAAACTAATACAAACGCTGAACAGAACAATTTACGTCAAATGGACATAAAATTAACTCGCCTTATTTACTACTTTCGAATGTAAAGTTTCATTGCATCGGCTGCAACTATACTATTATAGGGCAACTGTGTGACTTGAAATCCCTCAACATCGGTTATTACATAACGATCGGCATCTAACACCTGCTTTACAATATAAGGTCCTTTATATTTTGGTATAAGTTTCTTATTACTACCAACGGAAGTATCGACATTACGAATCATAACGTAATCGCCCTTATTATAACGCTTTGATTCCTTATGCTTCTGATTATAATATTGCTCGTTTTCTTTTTGACTTTTTTGAATCTTTTCTGAGGCGGATTCTCTTATTGACACTAGATCGCGACTATCATTAGTATACGAATCGATAACTAGTTTGAGATTATCGTTTATTTCGCCGAGTTGCTCGACACCGAACAGCAACTTGCTGGGACTTTCTCCCGTTGATCGACAAATAGTGTTATTAATAGCATACTCAACCTGATTTAAAACTTGATCCCATTTATTGGGTTCGTCACATAATTTCGCAATCATCGGGGTAATAACGCGATTGAATCGCTTTACTTGTCCGTTTGCACGCGGAGTACTCACAGCTACAAGAATATGCTGAATAGATTCGCTTTCTAGGAACTCTTTAAATTTATCTGATGTAAATGTTGTTCCACGATCGCTTATAATACGTCGCGGTTTGCTATAGGCTTGGTAATAGCTTCGCAGATGCTTGATCGCTTCTTCAGAGGTCGTAGACTTACACGGATACAACTTTAGAAATTTTGTGAATGCGTCTATTATTGCTAAAATATATTTATATCCGCGACCAGTTTTTTCGAAGGGACCGCAATGATCGATATGAATCGTCTGAAACGGTAAACTTTCTTTCGGTATACTGTGTAATTGACCTTCTTTTTTACCGCTCGGAGGGGAAAATTCTATACATCGCAAACAATTCGAAATATAACTCTTTACTTTTTCTCTCAATCGTGGAAACCAGTAAACTTTGCAAATATTATCAATAACTTTATCGAGCCCGACATGTCCGATGTCATCATGACAAGTGCGGATTACATTATTTTCCATTGACGACGGTACATAGAATAAAAGTTTTTTATTTTTATCTTTACGATAAACGAGGCCGTTTCGTAACTCGAAAAATTTATCCTCTGAATTCTCTAATTTCTTTCGTATATTTTCGATATCTACGTCTCGGTCCTGCTGAATTGACAGCGTTCGTTCAAATGAATTTGCCTCTAAAGTAAGAATACTATGACATCGACTTAACGCGTCAACATGACTCATACGCGTGCCAAATCGATGCACAATCTCATATGTGTATTGCTCTAAAAATAATGCCCAGCGATATATGCGCGGATTAACAGTTTGCTTATTTAACGTGAGGCGAAAACTATCACAATCCGTCACGATTTTAAATGATATACCGGCGAGATAGATATGGAATCGCTTAATCGCGTAAACCACAGCAAGACACTCCAGTTCAAAACTGTGGTAGTTTGACTCGACAACTGTAGTCCGTTTGCTAAAATAAAACACAGGTCGAAAGACATTATCGTTTTGTTGTTGCAACAGTATCGCGCCAAAACCACTCGCGCTCGCATCACAGTGTAATTCCGTCTCGAGCGTCGGAGAATAAATTGATAATATTGGTTGAGAGGACAACAGCTGTTTCAGTTTTTCGAAAGCTTCGATTTCTTTCGGTCCGAATGTAAACACATCATTTTTCTTAACTAGATCATACAACGGTTTAGCTATTACCGAAAATTTCGGAATGAACCGACGGAAATAACTAGCTAGACAAACAAATCGATGTACTTCTTTAGTGTTTCGCGGTAGGGGATAATTAACTACTGACTCGACATGTTGTGTACTCGGACGAATACCGTATTCGTTAATTAAATATCCAAGGTAGATAATCTCTGTTTGTACGAAAAAGCATTTATCGAGTCTAAATTGCAATCGATATCGTCTCGCTATCTCGAATACATCCTTTAAGATATCTAAGTGTTCGTCGGTATTCTCAGTCGCAACTAAAATATCATCAAGATACAGTAAAATTTTATTTTCCCGAATGAGTTTCTCAAAAGCTTCATTGACAAATCTTTGAAATACACGTGGAGCATTGGTTAGCCCAAACGGCATACGAAGAAACTCAAATTGTCCAATAGGCGTCACAAATGACATATACTTTATAGAACACTCAGACATCTTAACGTGATAGAATCCATTTCTTAGATCTAAACTACTAAAATATTTCTTATTTTTCAATCGATCGATATGATCGTCTATTAACGGTGTGGGAAAATTATCTTTTACGGTAATTTTATTTAGTTCGCGGAAATCAACGCATAGCCGCAACTCACCGTTTTTTTTCGCACAAGAACAATTGGACTAGCGTAAGGTGACTTGCTCGGCCTAATAGTACCAGACTTTAACAGATCATCTAAAATTATTTGCAATTTTTCCTTATCAGCGTATGTTAATCGTCGAGGTCGAAAGGTAATTGGTTGATCATTTTTTAACGAAATCTTCATCTCGGTTTCCGGTTCACTCGTATTAGAATCCCATTTCCCGACATACTCTTCGTTATACAATTTACTAACATTTACCGCGACACGTGACTCGACATCAGGATTAACATTTAATTCTTCTCCGACTTTGACCGGACTTTCGAGGTATTCTATTCGCATAATCTGAGTAGCAACGTCACTCTCTGAATTGCATCTTTTAGTGATAATTATAGTTTCGCCTAATTCGACTTTTATCGAAGGATCTCGGCAAAAATCGCGACCAAGTAATGCTACGCACGACATCGTTTCGCTCGGAACTACAAGAAAACGCAATTTAATACTAACTTCTCCGATTTCGACAATTTTTGAGAAAGTGCCTAACACGCGAACGAGAGATCTATTTACTCCGCAAAAACAATCACCATTAGGCGGTATTGACTCGCGCACACTTGTCGGAACATATTCACTTTTAATAAGGCTTACTGGGGATCCCGGATCAACTACCGCGTCCACCGAATATTCACGGTCTTCACCCCCTTCATCTAACATCGAAAATTTTAACTGTACACAATACGGATCGCTAACGGATATCGGCTCGATTAGATTCACGACACTCTTTGATTCAAACTTCGATTCCTCTTCAGGGCAATCCTTTATCAGGTGACTGGTTGAACCGCATCGATAACATGTGGATTTCTTCGGGTGTGGACACGCAGAAGAAAGATGCCCGACTTCCTGGCAGTTATAGCATTTAATTGTTCTTTGACGTGATGACGGATCTCCGCTCGATGACGCTGGACTCCCTTTTGACGTCGAATTTCCTTTCGTTGAAAGTTTTCCTTCCTTTTGATATTTTCCTTGGTCGGTAGTTTTCTTTGAATGTAGCGTTAACTTTTTAAACGCTCCCAACAAATCCGATTGAGACTCGAATTGCATAATGCGTGCTTGATCCTGAAGATTGCGATCCGGTATGCCGTCGATGACATAATCGACGACCTCATCATCCTCGATCGGTACTCGATTAGCCAAAATTATTTTATCGTGGTAGTAGCTTGTAAATGATTCATTCATTCGCCATGTTCTCTCTTCAAATTTCTTACGTAGCGACAATCTTGATTGGCGAAGATCAAACATTTCTCTCATCGCCTTCAAAAGATCTTCAATGCTGAAAATGAGATGATCCGGTTTGGAATGGAACCATTCAAATGCACGCCCTTTCAGTTTGGAGCTTATCAAGATCCTTGTCGCGGCATCGTCCAAAGCGTACGATATTCGTAGCAATCGTATTTGTTCCCATTTCCAAAATGTACCCTCACCGCCGTCAAACTCGCTCAACATATCACGTATAGCCCTCACATTCTCGTTCGCAGATGGACCACTGCATCTTTCTCCACTACTGCTCGTTCGTGGCGTTCTGCGATCTTCATTGTACTCCTGTCTTGCGATTTCTAACTCGCGTTGAAGAAGAGCTCGTTCTCGCCTCAACAACTCATTCTCTCGCCGAATTAAATTATTTTCGATAAAAAAGTTTTCCGGAAATGTATTGTTATCTTGCAGATGACGTCCATCGTCCTCACCCGCAGCGGCATCCCGCGATCCATGATCCTCGTCGATTATTGTCCGATCGATACCGTGTTGCTGCTGAGTTTTTGACCCATCCAGTGTCGTCCATATTTCCGGGTTGTAGTCGGTCAATCGATTTATTAGTTCACTTTTATTACCAACCGTCGACAAATTCTTTTCGCGCAGAATGTCTTTGAGCTCGACAACCGTATAATCATTCGGTTGTTTCGCCATTTTTACGGTGCAACGTATTTCCAACAATTTATATGTTTTAGTATACAGCAACGTATTACCACGAGATCTGTATTATTACTTCACAGACGATATATTCGGCTTACGCGACGGACAGATAAAACTTCGATACGATCCGCGGACACGATATCCAGCACACAGCACGATATCCAGCACACAGCAATATGTCCTCTCGGATACGCAACGATTCTTATTCATAGACACAGTCAAAATGTTCGCGATACACAGCGCGGATTATCCTGTCCTCTACTCGTATAACACGACACGCGTAAATTTTCCATACGACAACACATGAACGTACTTTTCCGAATTTCGCGTTTTCTCGTACGACGACACACGAACGTACTCTGTCCTTTTACTCGATCCCACTTCTGAGCTGTAGGAACGACTTTCTTATAGGTGGGCGTATTAATTTATTAATTTTAAGACTGATTATAAATAAGAGAAAAGTCTTTATTCTCAATTATACACATCTCGTATCTCGCGCACCGACAGGACAACTGCTCCTTTTTTATTTTTTTGAAGACTCATTACATAGCAACGCCATGGCAACAACGTATGCGCGATAACTCGCTAATCCCGCGCGTAAATATAAAATTTGAAATAAAATAAAGATAAATAAACATATCGCCTACAAATATATATATATATATATATATATATAAGTATATTATATATATATATATATATATATATATATATATTACATATATATATGTATACTTATTTTGTTATTTCGTGACGTATTTTTGCACTTTTTAAATGAACACGACGGCATTATAAAAAGGATTTTTTATATTGCATTCACAAATCTCACGAAATTGCTGCAAAACTATGCATAACCAGTGTATTGTGACACTATTTCGTTTAAATTTAGCGTCGCGTTGCTATCGGTTGCTATGGTGATTTTGCAAGATGACGGAAACTTGGTGCTGCGCAGAATGTGACGAAAATTCGTCCGAGAAGATAGCACACCTTATTACTTACACCATGAGTAGAAACGCTATTTCAAAACAAAAACATCATTATCTATTAAATGTAATTATTATTAATAATTATATATAATAAAAAAGAAAAATTTAAACAATTAAACTTTTACCTTTACGAAGTCGTTCTGAGCGAATTTCGTTAGCGAAATTTTTGCCGGTTCGATTAAAGAACCACATGAGTGCAATTTCCTATTTCTTTTCCTGTATATATAAATAAAAGGTTAAAAAAAATGTACATGACATTTGTACAACTGGCATTATATAATTTTAAAAAAAAAACACGTATAATTAGTGAGGATATAAACGCTATCGATTTCCTTCTTCTGGCGTATAATGTATAATGTAATACACAGATCAAGTATATTCTATAATTGCTATACTAGTTTCTTCTCTCAATGTTAGATATAAAAAATGAGCCGTCAATTTCATAGATTCTAGTCTGCCTGAAAAAAAAATATTTTTATACACAAATTTTGTAAGAAAAAACTCTATCTTTTTAAAAAATATTCTCTCCTTGTTTCAGGTCTTGTTGCATGTACGCTTTCGCAAGAGAGCAGACCGTCTGCCGACGAGGTACCGAAAGGGTTCGGCTCACAATTGAACGCATCAGCGTTGCCCAGCTTCGAGAAGAAAAATTTCTTGAAGGAAAAGTGCACGAAGAACGGCGGACCAGGCGCATTCGAAAATGTCCAGCGAGCCAAAGTGGATATGAAGTAGTGCCTTCAGTCATTTATCAATATCACGGGTGTCAGAGCGGAGATCGACAAGTACAAGCCGACCGGCAATCTAGACATAATGTTTAAGAATTATTGCAACGAGCGCTTCTTTAAGCGTTCTTGCTCCGACGCGATAATACATTGTCTGACAAAAGCGGAGCTGGCAAACGAGAAGATTGTGAAACTCAACGACTCGCTGTTGGACTCCATTTGCTACAAAGTGGGAGATCTCATCGCCCGTAAGTCTGATAGTTTTAAGATGCTTCTTTTTAAAGCTTTTCTTTCTTATCTTATAAATTTTCCCTCATAGAGAACATACCTCTTAGAGAACTTTTTTTAGAATTTTACGCCGTTGATTAAAATGTTAACATTATAATAATCTGGATTATCTCATATTTGCAGTTTTTATATCAGCCGGAGGACCGCGCGGAATGTTCCCAATCTAAGCAGGAAAATATTCAAAATTGTATCGCACATATGTATGGTAGTAACTTACCAAAAAATTGTGCAAATTAGAAATTTACACATTGCTTCCTCACCATTTTAATTCGCTCACAAAATTCCTCTTCAGAGGAAGCTAGTTTTTAAATTAAATTAAAATTATTAGTATATAATAGATTGGTTTCCTCACAGAGGAAGCTTTATGAGCAAATTAAAATGGTGAGGAAGCAATGTGCAAATTTCTAATTTGCACAATTTTTATTTTTATATAACCTTCACAAAAAATTTAGAAATTATATTATGAAACCCCTTCACCGATCCTAGCCAAATTCAATACAAACCATCCTTTAATGATACTCTATTCATGTAAAAAAATTTAGCCTGATATCTCAAAATTTGCGGAAGTTAGAGCAATCACGCCTTTTTTTTAAATTCGAAATTTTATAAAAAATAAACCCCATCACCGATCCTAGCCAAATTCAATACCAACCAACCTTTAATGATACTCTATTTATGTAAAAAAATTTAGCTCGATATCTCAAAATTTGCGGAAGTTAGAGCAATCACGCCTTTTTGGTGCACATATACACATACATACATACATACGGACATTTTTTTTAAATGTGATTTTTTGACGTTTTAGAACATTCTGGACACATTGGCATAGAAAAATGAAAAAAAAATTTTTTCACGTAAACAAAGCTTCCTCTATGATGAAACAAAACTAATCTATCTGATATCGATTTAATAGAACAGTTTGCCATTACTGATTTTCGGTCAAGAATGCAAGTAAGAAGTATACAAAGTCAGCGCTCCATTCGAATATTTTTAATAAACACGCCCGTAAGTTTTACATTTTTTTTGTTAATTTGAAATTTAACAATCTCAAAATGCTTATTGCTTCCTAACAGAGGAAGCTTTGTTTTCGTGAAAAATTTTTTTTTTAGTTTTCTATGCCAATGTGTTCAGAATGTTCTAAAACCTCGAAAAATCATATTTTTAAAACATGTCCGTATGTATCTTACCACATTTTTTACATTTTTATACCACATTTTTCCGTGAGTATTTTGGTAGCGGATTTTTATTGACTTTAATGAAAAAACGGAGCTTGTTCATGCCCGTGTAGGGCATGATTACATTCTGATCGCGGACTATATGTTTGAATTGTTCCGAAAATCCTGGGACATACGGAATGTTAAAAAATGTTGGGCGCTCCGCTGTCTCCACTTTCATTAAAGTCCATAAAGATCCGCTACCGAAATACTCACGGAAAAATGTGGTATATAAAATAACTTGTAAAGATTGCGACGCGTCATATGTGGGCCAAACAGGCCCACTAAATTACTAAAAACACGTATGACTGAGCACTGCAGTCACATCAACAGAAACACTCCGCAACCATCTGTGATCACACAGACCACAGATTGTTAGATCATGAATTTAATTGGGACGGCGTTGAGATCTTGGATAAAGAAATGAATTTAGAAAAAATATTAACGTCGGAAATGCTTTATATTAAACGACAAAAAACAGTTTGAACCGACAGATCGACACGGAGTGCTTACATCACATATACGCAACAATTGTTGAACGTTTAAACAAAATCTGATAACTTTTAAATCCGAGACACAACCATGGAGGTCTATTAATGCATTGCGCGTCACTCGTTTATTAACTACCCACACTTATTGTTAGTGTATCGCGGTTCACCAACATGCAACCACTTTTATGTCCCATTTTCGTTATTTATTCCGTTACGGGCGTACTAAATAATTTGGTTTACCTTTATTATCCGACTACATATGTATATTTATAATCTGTTATTGATTGGCACATCTTATCTCGCTCCTTTATGATTTGTATTTATTTCACAATCCATCAAAATATTTTACGATCATTTATGATCTGTTATTGTTTTGTACTTCAAAGTTCATTCTTTTATGATCTTGTTATTTCACAATCCGTCAGTATTATTTTATACACCATTCTGTAAATATAATGCTGAAGATGATCCAAAGGAAGAACCGTAAAGTTCAAGTTTAAATAAAGAAGATTACAACCGAAGTCTTTGCGCTTAAGTTCTTGCGCCCGGCTCTCACTTGTCTATTCCTCTTATCCTGATACATGAGTATAATAAAGCCTTTTACTTTAATTTATTACATCTAATATTTTTTTCCCTTTTATTATATAAAAATGTTTCTTTACGTGTAATAAAACAAATTCTCAAATTCTTGTTTTTTGCATATGCATACTTTCTTTTACCTCGAAAGTAATGTGTTAGAATTATACATATAAGATGTTAATGAATTTAAGATGCAAATAGTTTCAAGTTATATAACAAATGATAATTTTAAATTTACTTAGTGTATGCAAAAAGCTCAAGTATTTAGAATCCAAATGTTAAAATTCCTTTTTTAACAAAAAGTAGTACATTTAAATCTCCTCCTTCATTTGCTACATATTAAACGTAAAATATATAATTATTAAATTGCAATATATTGAATATAAGTTCACGTGTGTCTTATAGTTACAGTTTATGTTATAGTTTGAGTAAGTAATTTTTTAGCACGAACGCTGATGCACTCATTGTCGCAGAAACATCGCTCGCTCTCATTCCCGGGAAACTAAAAGATCCAAATTTATTTGCATTATTAATTGCAACTCTGCCCATGGTATGCGAATTGCGTATTTCAATTATGTACGGTAAGCACGATAATCACACGTTACTTACGTCTAAGTCGAATTGAGCATTATTACAGGTGAAATTATTTCCCTTCTTAGAGAGTGCTCTGATTGCATATTAATCGTCGACCGATTAGTCGCAGCGATCAAGAAAAATTTTTTAATTACATTTGTATGACGTCAACATCATAAGGTGTGTCCCGTTTTTTCTTCAATGTTGCAGTTCCTGGTAGTATTAATATCTTACTTGAGCGGATATTATGGTTCTTTGCATGCTCTTTTCTCGAACGTCCCGGAAAATCACCGAAACGAAATACATTGTTCTATCGAGTCCAATGAGAAAATTAGTAATCAATCATAATTGTAAGAGATAACAGTGTTACAATTAATCTCTTATAATTTATCCATCTTTCGGTAAGTCGTAATTTTTTAGCTTTTTTCACAATTTGCACTTAAGGTGGTATTCTAGTCCAGAAAAAAACTGAAAAATTCGCATTTTTTATAATTTTGTACGAAAAGTCTATATCAGATAGGCTTTTGAAACTGTGCACGTGTTTTAATACATGTACAGAGGTTTTCTTCCACATCATTCAGTGCATTTAATGCAAAATGAGATCTATAATTATACATATATAATATATATATAAGAATATATTATTCTATATTGTGCTTTCAAGTCAAAAATAGATAGTAAAAAAGAATAGCTTTTAAGCACTAAACATTTTGAAATGAATGTTATTTCGTGCCAAAAGTTGCAACTTTATGTAAAATCATATAAATATAGATCTCGTTTGCCTTGAAAGCATCAAGTGATATGCAATGGATCTTGCTTTGCGCGAAAAGTTATGTGGAATCTCTCGAGCTGAAATATATCTTTGAACGTTAAATATAAAAAATTATGTGTTTGTGTAAATGTAGATGTATGTTGGATAGTAATATTTATATAAATTGTGTGCAATATTAAATTTTTCATTGCCAATATATTTGATTCGCATAAGCGTTTATTTCTTAATAATTTTTTAATGAACAACAAACGACAGATGAGTAAAAAAATCGTTTTAAGGTTACTCAAGCTCATAACCATAATAACACATGTTAAGAACAAAGTTACCACACTGCGGGTATCACCCTAAAATAAACATTTAACAAAAAAACTTAATATACAGGATTTTTCAATTATTATTCAATTAATTTTTATTATTAAATGTTTATTATAAAAACTAAATCATACTCAACTAAATCATACTCAACTAAATCATACTCAACTAAATCAACTCAAAAAACGATATTTCTTGTCATTCTATTGCCATTTTCGGCAGATCGACGACTTGTTTTTTCGTGTTGCTATCCTAGCGGCGTCATTTTCGTATTGACATATATGTATTCGTGAGAATGTTGCAAAAACAATTTTATCTTTTGCTGAAACATAATCAATCATTGTCGCGGATTATTCATTAACGATATCATACGTATCTTTGATTTTTCAGTTCAATTATTGCTGCGGTTGGACTACGACACTATATTACTTGGATTTTGATATGAGCAATGGAACTAACGTAAAAAAAACCGTTTTTGCGAATAAATTCAACGTTCTATGTCTGGACGTGAGAAAACATATTTGTTTCAATTTATTGAGAATTTATAACAAGAAGAAACGATATAATTTATATGTGTTAATATTAAGTTACATAATACTTTATTTAAAAGGTATAACTTTGCAATATTCTAACGACATAAAAAAATATTTATTTTGACAAATCAAAGTTGTATAATTGTACGTTAAAGTGCACCAAATATTTCAATTTTATTTCTTATAAGATCTCGTGTTTATAAAGTTTTCACAAATTGTGTAAATTTGAATTGTATCATTAGAAAGTGATTAACCCACAAATACATACTAATAAGCCTAATAAATGTATATGTTGCATTGATTTTTTATTGTTAGATGACTCGAATATACTATACCCCATGTAACATAGATAAAATACTTCAGATCTAGCGTGACGATTGAATTATTCATAATTTCAAATATGTATGCGACAATCATCGCACCGATGCAATTGCGCAGTATGAAGTCATGTTTGTTATGAAGCTGCGGTAGTATAAAGTACACTAGAAATGTTGTCAGCAAAAACAGTATAGAAATAATACGCAAACTAATACGTATATTTATAAGACGATATATGACAGGTTTGGAGGTTTGATGGGATTATCAGGGTCATATGTATCATAAATTAAGGTTCTTGAAACAATTTCCGTTGGAAAGATGGCCATATTACACTTATTGTCAGTGTGTAACATGTTCTTGTTCTCGTCCATCACACAAAAGGATTTTGATTTGACGAATTTTGCATGATAAGGAAAATTTATAGTGCCGTTAGCGATACGCGGGTTCTTGGTGACATCTTTATACTTAACTCTCTGTTGTCACTATGGGTAGGGCATACCCGAGCCGTATTTTCGGCAGGTGAATATTCGAAAGTCCGAAGGGTGGGGTTCCGGGTCAAATAAGGGAAAAAAACTTAGACATCCCTGCAACAACTTCCCCACCAGAGCCGCTTTAGTCAGTTAAAAGTACGCCTTTTACGTAAAAACAAAAGCATTAAAAAAAGTCAAAATTTACTGATTTTTGTTTGAAAAAAAATATTTTTTTTGAAACAATTCGCTAAACCATTACCAGGACCTTAAAGTACAACTCAACACCTTTCGATTAATCTATTTTAAAAGTGTTTTATCTTATTTTAAAGTAAAGATACAGAAGTTTGAAAAAAAATACTTTTTAAAAAATTTTTTTTGTATTTTCATAAATATCTTTGAAGCTTATGAATTTTGAATGTTCTAACTATGATTATCGTTTTCTAAAGATTCTGAACTTATAGTTTGTAAAAAAAAAAGTTAAAATTGATCAAATTGTATTGCAAATCTTCTTCGTATCCCAGCTTCACTATATTACTGCGAGAAGACCTCCTTCTTGCCAACTTTGCTGGTGCCTCGCACATGACAGATGCTCTCTTCATCTTATTGTTAGCAATTATTCCGTTCATCGTAGCAAGCTACAGTAATTTCATTTTTGCAACAATGTGAGCACATACATTGTAAAGCTTTAAAGTATATTCCAAATACTTGTCGATGCGACAAATTGAAATGTGTGATAAGATTATGGCGGAACGAAAATATGTACGATATGGATTCACCCGAAAATAAAAAGGGTGCTATTATATCTAATATTCTATTTCATTTTTTATTATTTACATAAAAATGTGTTTTTTCTATATTTAATAAAACAAATTCTCAAGTTTTTGTTCTTTTGCATAGGCATACTTTCTTTTACTTTATATTGGACTGCATAAAGCTGTTTACTACTTTGTACGAACAAAAGATGAAATGAAGTATTGTTATCTTAGGATTAATAAAATCACATTTATACATTTACATTTGTACTGCTAATGCATACATATGTATATGTGTTTTTCATTTTATTAATGCAAATGCAAGTATAACGCGTAAGTTATGGCGAATGTATCTTAATGTTACAGTGTAAATACTCAAGTCCATTTTGTAAGGACATAACTCGTTAAAACAATAAATTAAAGAGAGAGAGAAATTCTCAGTACCTTATTTAAAAAAAGGCTTCTTATTTCCTTCAGGCCTCTTGATTTGCAGATGTTAGAAAATTTATAACTTTCTTCCAAGAATTAATACTCTAATTTTTCTTATATTTTATCGATATTTCTAATATTTAAAAAAATGTTTCTTTACGTGTAATATAACAAATTCTCAAATTCATGTTCTTTTGCATATGCATACTTCCTTTTACTTCGAAAGTAATGTGTGAGAATTATATAAGATGTTAATGAATTTAAGATGCAAATATGTAGTTTAAAGTTATATAACAAATAACAATTTTAATTTTACTTGATTTATTATTGTGCGCGAAAAACTCAAGTATTTAAAATCCAAATGTTAAAATTTTATTTGAACTGAAATTAGTACATTTAAATTTTCTCTTTTATTTGCTACATATTAAACGTAAAGTATATAATTATTAAATTGCAATATATTAAATATATGTTCACGTGTATGTTGTAGTTATAGTTTATGTTATAGTTTGTGTAATTAATTTTTTAGAACGAATGCTGATGCAGTCAGTGTCGCAGAAGCATCGCTCGCTCTCATTCCCAGGAAACTGAAAAAGCTGAGCTTATTTGCATCATTAATTGCAACTCTGCCCATGTTATGTGAATTGCGTATTTCAATTATGTACTGTAAGCACGATAATCACTCGTTACTTACGTCCAAGTCGAATTGAGCTTCATTACAAATGAGACTATTTCCCTTCCTAGAGAGCGCTCTGATTGCATATTAATCATCGACCGATTAGTCGCAGCGATCAAGAAAAATTTTTTAATTACATTCGTATGACGTCAAAATCATAAGGTGTGTACCGTATTTTTCTTCAATGTTGCAGTTCCCGATAGTATTAATTTCTTACTTGAACGGATAGAATGGTTCTTTGTATGCTCTTTTCTGAACGTCCCGGAAAATCATCGAAACGAAATACATTGTTCTATCGAGTCTAGTGAGATAATTAATAATCAATCATAATTGTAAGAGATAACAGTGTTACAATTTATCTCTTATAATTTATCCATCTTTCGGTGAGTCATGTTATAACTTCTTTCACAATTTGCATTTAAGGTAATATTCTGGTCTAGAGAAGAACTGAAAAATACGCATTTCTTTATAATTTTTCACGGAAAGACTATAACAGATAGACTTTTGAAACTGTGCACGTGTTTTTATACATGTACAGAGGTTCATTCCACATCATTCAGTGCATTTAATGCAAAATGAGATCTATAATTATACATATATGTATAATATATATAAGAATGTATAATTCTATATTGTGCTTTTAAGTCAAAAATAGATAGTAAAAAGGAATAGCTGTCAAGCATTAAATATTGTGAAATGAATATTATTTCGTGCCAAAAGTTACAACTTTATGTAAAATCATATAAATATAGATCTCGTTTGCCTTGAAAGCATCAAGTGATATGCAATGGATCTTGCTTTGCGCGAGAAGTTGAAAACTTATGTGGAATCTCTCGAGCTGGAATATATTTTTGAACGTTATATATAAAAAATTGTGTTTGTGTAAATGTAGATGAAATGTGTATGTTGGATAGTGATATTTATATAAATCGTGTGCAATATTAAATTTTTCATTGGCAATATATCTGTTTGACTTGTATAAGCGTTTATTTGTTAATAATTTTTTAATGTGTGTGAACAACAAACGACAGCGAGTAAAAAAATCTTTTTAAGATTTCTCAAGTTCATGACCATAATAACACATGTTAGAAACAAAATTATCTACGGATATCACACTAAAATAAACATTTAATAAAAAAACTTAATATATAGGATTTTTCAATTATTATTCAATTAATTTTTTTTATTATACCTTTGCTATAAAAACTAAATTATACTTAACTAAATCGACTCAAAGAACGATATTCCTTGTCATTCTATTGCCATTTTCGGCAGATGGACAACTTGTTTCTTCGAGTTGACATTCTAGCGGTGTCATTCTCGTATTGACATGTATGTATTCGTGAGAATGCCGTAAAATCAATTTTATCTTTTGCTGAAACATAATCAATCGTTGTCGCGGATTATTCATTAACGATATCATACGTACCTCTAATTTTGCAATTCAATTATTGCTGCGGTTGGACTACGAAACTAACTTGGATTATGATTAGACAATAAAACTAACGTAAAAAAAACGTTTTTGCAGATAAATTCGTGGCAAAAGATTGACGATGTTTGGAAACAATCTCGTATTTTGGTGGTGTTGGGCGCTTCTGCTCATCGCTTCGTCTTCAAAGCATCAGCCAAACTTCACAAGCAACAACGAGAAACATGACATTTCGACAGTGCAATACAAAACTGACAAGAATTCAAAAAAAAACTATGACGACGAAAAAGATATAGTTACTTCAGCAATATATGAGTTCATTAAAACTCTAATTTTATCTAATTCTAGTAAAGATTCTAATGAAGATAGCAATGAAGGCTTTGTTCCACACACAATATGCAGTAGTAAAACTTGCATTCCGATCTGCTGTCATCTCGATGATCACCTAACCGAATGCATTCCTGGAGAATACGAAAAATTCTTTCAAGCTTTCCTAGATATGCAATATTCGTTGCAAAGCAAAATTCAAGAGATAAACTTAACAATATATGGACTCTTCTACGATCCGTGTCGGAAACTGTTCAATACAATTGAGTTGACAGATAACAACATGAACGTGTTTATCGCTAACGGCACTGTATATTTTCCTTATCACGCAGAATTCGTCGAATCAAAATCCTTTTGTCTGATAGACGAGAAAAGTATCATGTTACTCACTGGGTGTGATATTAACTTCTTCAACATAATCTTTCCAACAGAAATTGTTTCCAGAATCTTAATTTATGAAAGAGAAAGCCCTGATAGCCCCCTCAAACCTATCATACATCATCATATGTGTATACGTATTAGTTTACGTATTATTTCTATACTGTTTTTGCTGACAATATTTCTAGTGTACTCTATACTACCACAGCTTCGTAACAAACACGGCTTCATACTGCGCAATTGCATCGGTATGACGATTGTCGCACACATATTTGAAAGTGCGGATAATTTAATTGCCAGGCTAGATCCGAAGTATTTCATCTATGTTACATGGGGTATAGTATATTCAGGTCATGTAACAATAAAATCAATGCAACATATACATTTATTAGGCTTATTAGTATGTACTCGTAGGTTAATCAATTTTTAATGATAAAATTCAAATTCATACAATTAAAACTTCATAAACACGAGATCTCATAGGAAATAAAATTGAAATATTTGGTGTACTTTAACGTACAATTATACAACTTTGGTTTGTCAGAATAAATATTTTTCTATGTCGTTAGAATATTGCAAAGTTATGCCATTTAAACAAAGTATTAATTAACTTAATATTAACACCTTTTCATATAAATTATATCGGTTTCTTGCGTTCGTAAATTCTCAATAGATTGAAATAAACATGTTTTCGAACGTCCGGACATAGTGGTAGTTGTCAGTAATCGACGTTATGAAACAATTTCACTAATTGAAACGTTATTTATTCTATTCTTGCAGTTTCAATCTGCTATTTTATCTTTTTGGCAGCCTCTTTTTGGTTAAGTGTAATGAGCTTCGACATGTGGTGGACATTTAGGTACATTGTCAAGTATATATTTCATGCTATATTTTATCTATGATAGAAATTAATTTTTATGAATTTTAAAAGTTTTATAGATTTGTGATTAATATATTATGCAAATACGACATATTTATCTAAGATATTTATATTTGATATATAAATATACAAAAAGCGAATGAGGGGGAGAGAGAGGGAGAGTGGGGGAGAGAGAGGGAGAGAGAGAGGGAGAGAGAGGGAGAGAGAGGGTGAGAGGGAGAGAGAGGGAGAGGGAGAAAGAGTGGGAGGGAGTGGTTGGGGAGAGGGAGGGAGAGGGAAAAGGAGAGAGAGAGAAAGAGAGAGAGAGAGAGAAAGAGAGAGAGATTAGATCTATGATATATAAAGACAAAACGGATAATAATACCATATATTGATTTGATCGGAAATTATATTTTGTCGTGTCGTGTCGCTTGATAGTATAAACAACTATTTAAATTAAGACATAATAATTTGAAATGACAAGCATTATTTCTATAATTTAAAATGTATATAGATTATTTATTGAAAATTTTTATTTGAGCTTTCCTTAGAAGAGATTGGTTTCTACTCTTTGAATTTAGAATTTAATTTCTGAAAGCAAAATGATGTTTTATTGAATTGACATTTTGAAATATTTATAAGAAATCATTACATTTTTTAATAATTTACGATTTACGATATAATATACGATATAATATACGATATAATACGATATGAACGGTACTTTGCAGAGATATTTCTTCCTTATTACAAACAAACGTGAGGAATCGTCAACAAGAGAGAGAAAGAAAGAAGAAAGACAGGAAGAAATTGATCATGTATTCCGTCTATGCGTGGGGAATCTCTTTCATTCTTACTATAGTCTGTGTCATTATGGAGTCCGTTCCATACACAATATACTCTTCGCTCCGACCAGAATTTGGCATTATTCTATTTTTATTTTTATTTAAAAGTAAGTGGATAAATAACTGATAATAACTCTAGTAACAATTATGATTAATTATGATTAAACTGTTATGTTTACGACTCTAAAACTTATGTGTTGCGAAGAAAATTATATTTTATATACATACAAATGTGAGATGTAATACGAGAAATTCATTTCTTATTTCAGATGAATATACGAAGATTGGCCTGTATTATTGGATTCTCTCGACTATTTGTAGTATCAGTAGCATTTGTTTATTTATCTCTACGGCATTAAAGATCCGGTGTTATGAGAAAAACACAACTCATCATCTGATAAATGCTGACAGCCGGGTTTATGACGAAAATAAAAAATGGTTTGTACTCTATTATCTTTACGTTGATATGTAATAATTTATTTTATTAATTAGATATATACCGCGCTATAATCATTTGCCTACGGCATCACAAATTCGATCGGTTCTTTTATTCTCGATGCAAGGAGAAAATGATCATTTATATGTGTATATATATATATATATATATTTATGTTAAATGTGAGTATTTGTAATAATTATAACTGTTTCCAAAAATTTACGATAATGTCATGTTTGTAGACATACTTGTATACATAACATTAATCAAATTAGTTAAATTAAACTTCAAAAAAATAATAAGGCAATTTTTTTCAAGTTTAAAAAGAGAAAAGAAGGGAAATACAGCAAGAGAAAGAGAAAAAAAGAGAGAGAGAGAGAGAGGGAGGGAATGATAAAATTTATATATGTTTTTCTGTATCTTTATGAAATAGGTGCTATTATTTTGATCTATTCTTATTACTTTTTTTTCATTCATTCGAAAACTGTAGAAATTTTCGATGAAACATATCCACGATTGGAATAAGACTATATTTTTTAAAAGATATATTTTATATATTTTTAATGATATATTTTTTAAAAGATTATCTGTAGAGATTATCTATAGAAATTATTTATATTATATATAACTAAAAGAAAAAGAAAGAAGAAAAAAGAAAAAGAGAAAAAGGAAGAAAAAGTGTAAACACATTGTTAAAAAAGGCACTATCTAATAATAATAGACACACACACGCGCGCGCGTGCGCTTGTGTGTGTAGAAGAAGTTTTAAATATCATAATATACTATAATCACTTGTGTAAAGTTAGTGTTAAGAAAAAATTGTTTAGATTAAAGATGTAGAATATACATATGTATGTAGAAGAGGCTAAATATGACGTCACCGAATTGTTTCATTTTTCAATTTACGTTTATCCAACACAATTTTTTTCAAATGACATATGGTATATGAAACTTCATGAAATGGTTCCGCTTCATTCCAAGGCGAATTTAAATATTCTATATGTTATGACCTAAAAGTGGATTCAAGTCATTTTTTAAATTACAAGGTATCAAACTTCTTTAGCGTTATCCAAGATGCACCACGTGAAAGCCAGGACTGACAAACATCTCTTTGAACTCGCCTTGCAACGGGGTACCATCTCATATATATATACAAGTATATATATATATATATATATATATATAAAGTATTAATTACTTGGAATGTTTTTGTTTATAGCATAATTGTCACAATTAGTGCTCATAGTTTCAGAAAATATAAAAAATATATAACTTGCAGGTTCAATCTTTGCCAAAAGTGGTTTATCATGATGTTTATTGTGATAGGAATATCAGCTTTTATAGGAATAGTATCGTGGATATTTCCTTATACATCAAGCTCTTGGTATATCTTCTATAGTGCGTATTTGTCGGATATGGTGCAGAACATCGGTATTTTCATCATATTCGTGTGTAAGAAAAGAATCATGAAGCTGTTGTTGATGCGATTCGGTTCTCAAAATTACAATGTGTCTCCAAGAGCTCGACAGAAAGAAGTTTTTACAGACTTAAACACCCGCACTATTAGGTCAAGAATGACTCGTCTGCGAGAAAGGATCAATCTCTGGCGGACAATCCGCCGCAGAAATAATATATATGTTGAAACCGCCATGTAATTATGCAATGTACGTAAAAAAAATTTATTGTAGATCAGACATCAGCAGGTAAACAGCGATTAACTGTAATGTCGTAACTTAACTCTTTAGCAAGAGATTAATTCTTAATTGTCATCCCTTCATTTTGTAGTGGCTTTGTTTACAAGACGCAAATATAATGGAATTTCTTTACATAGACTTTTATGTAGCAAAAGCATGTTATCTTCTAGTGTTATAGAATAAGAATCGTCTGTAATTAATGTAATTAACTGTTAAGTGTGATTTATATGTAGAATCGAGAAATTTACACTAATATTACATGTCGTGTGTTGATTTTCTGTTTAAGACGTAGAGATAGTCATATTTTAGATTTTTATCTTATTTCGATGTACACAACAAATGTCTCTGACTAATTTCTGTGTTTCATTCCGATGTTATAAATGTTTTAATGTATAACTAAAATAAATTAATAAAAATATAATAATAATAAATAAAGATGTTTTTATTTTTAGAGAGAAAGAGACTTTACTATACGAAATATTGAGTTGCGTGAAGAAGAGGTATAACATAGTGTAACAAGTCCTTTTATAAAGATTAAAAGTTAGTAAGAGAGATTTGAAAAGTTAGTATATATAGTAAATGTTTACTAAAATTTTAACAGAAAAAGATTGAAATTAGAAAAGAATAATTTTATTTTCTTTCAATTCTTTTTGTACAACTGTGTAATTATCATTAACATACACTTCAGAAAATCACTTTGGTTAGATGAGTGATAAGGTATTTTATGAAAATATAAGAAATTATTTGTTTTGATTATAAATTTTTTCTATATAAATATAAATACTCATCTATTTATAGTAAAATATATAAGTAATTTAGTAAAACATATAAATGTTGTGTTTCTATCTGTATTTGATCTGGTTTGTTTATTATAATGAATAACTTGTTACCCATCCAAAACCGTAATGGAGTCGAGTATTTTTCTATCAGCTCAGTTATAGTATTCAAAAATTCTAAAAATATTTTATGATATATTAAGTGAAATAATTTATCTACATTTTATTATATTAAACACACCAATGGAATATTAACAATAATTATTTTTTATTCAGAAATATTGATATACTTCAAAAAGTTTTATTGCTAATTCCTTTATTATTTTTCCTTAAATTAAGCACATTATTCTATAATTAAACATATTTTTATCTCTTTAATATTACCATCAGGTTCCCGCTGCAAAATAGTGAAAGCACTTCCAATAAGCGGAAATGTTTTTGGACCAGGCAGAGAGTTGACTGTTTTAGTAGAAGACTGTCGGCGATAGTAATTTAAGATAAAGTAAAATGTGGCAATACATGCCAGAAAAATTAATACCACATTTACAAATGTCATTGTACTGAACAATAACAGCTAACTAATAATTTATATTTACGTTTTATATTTACGTTACTGTCAATGTGCGGATATCATCCACTGATTAATGCTATTATTATATTTTCCCCACTCAAACAAATGATGAGAATAAAAATATAGCAATAATCAATCTTCTAGATTGATTATTGTGTCTTTTAGATTGAAAATAAAGTCATTAATCATTCTTGAAATGTCAAATGTAACACGTGGAAGATTTCGAGAATTTCTAATATTTAAATAAAATTAAAAATTAAATAAATGTTATTGTTCAAAGTAATCAGCGTTTTGATAAGGATATAAGGAAATAATGATTCTAATGTTATGTGTTACAAAAAATTCCACTTTCCTATTTTTGTTTAAATTACTTTAATTTAATATTAGCCATTTCATCTTTACAAGAGAAAAAAGATACAAATAAAATTCAAATTAAAAAGAAAATATTATAAATGAAAATAGCAATCGATAGAATAAACCTTATAATTGCTCTCTCTCCCTCTCTCCCTCTCTCCCTCCTACCCTCCCACTCCTCTCTCTCTCTCTCTCTCTCCCTTCCCTCCCCCTCTCCCCTCTCCACCTTTCCCTCTCTCTCCCTCTTCCTCTCCCTTTCCCCCCGCCTCTCCCCACCCCACCCACTCCGCCGCTCCCCCCTCTCACTTTCTCTCCATCTATCTATCTATCTATCTATCTATCTATCTATTTTTCTTCCTCTCTCTGTAGGATTATACATGGTGTCCGGTAATAATCGCCCCATCTCTTGTGTCCTGATAAAGCGCTCCTCCCACTGCTTCGTCGCGCGCCAAGCAACCGCATAACATTGGACTATCTCTTTCTGCCGCGCTCTTATACTAGCACGAACTGACCGATCTTTTTTAATTAATTTCTTATTAATTATTGCGAAGATCGCAGAACGGTAGAGAACTTTCCTACTCGGTTTAACCCGCTCTACTTACGCACGAGAGGTGGAGTGATTATTATCGGACATTCTGTATATTATATAATAATTACATATGTAGACATCTTTATACATAATTTTTTTATATAATTGTATAATCTAACATTGGCATGTATGAATGTATTATAATATCTACTTTTTCATATGCATCGATATGTTTTTTATTTGTGCTGTGCAATCTTGCAGTTCTTGTTTCGTTTTCAAGTAGTTATTTATAACATGTTTTATTTTTAACTGCGTAATTTAATAGATTTTGATCTAGTCCATAGTTACTTGTACCAAGTTTTCTGTTCACTTCTTTGTACCATGACGAACAATATGTCATGTACATTATAGATTGGAGTTCAAGTATCAAGTGCGCACATATAAAAAAATTTTGAGCAAAACTGACAGACGTATAAAGGATAATGATTTCTTTTGTAAGAAAGAATAAATGTTAAATAAATGAAATAAGTTATTCGTTTTGTGCAAATTGTAATATGACGCATGTTAGCGGCGTCTCAGTTTTTCCATCAGAATACTTAGTAAATATATTATTATGATAACTTTTTTCTTATCTTTATAATTATCAGTATGCTTGGTAATTATATAGAGAAATAGGGACCACCTCCCGATTTCGATAATTTTGAAATATGTTGTCAAGGTCATCATCTTGAGTAATGTTGTGAAGGTTTTTTAGTCGGCGCTCGTTGTTTATTAAAAAGTTATTAACAAAGAAAGTATAATCAATAGAGTATGTAAATATTTATAATAGGACAGCCCAGTCGAATCGTCTTGACCTTGACATATGTTGTCAAGGTCATTGTCCTGAGTAACATCCAAGAGGTTTTAGCCGTCGCTCGTTGTTTATTAAGAAGTTATTAACAAAAAAATTTCCACGAATTATATGCAATTTTCAGACACCATGTACGTTTTATAAAATGAATCTCTACCAGATTCATTCATTTAGGTGTGGTAAGTCGAAGGTGAGGGCGGGGAAGGGGTGGAGCCTCTCCTCCTGCACTTCCTCCCTGAAAAAACTAGCCTAACCTCTAACTCATTTTCTAGAGGTAAAGAAATAAGAAAACACTTTTCAGTGCGAAACGAGGTCCATGTTTCTACAATTTCATATGTGTTTGCAACTTTCCACACGAAGCAAGGTCCATCCCCATCATCCCCTGTTTTCAGTGCGAAACGAAGTCTATGTTCTTACAATTTCACATGGATTTGCAACTTTCCACGCAAAGCAAGGTCCATCCCCATCATCCCCTGCTTTCAGTGAGAAACGAGGTCTGTTCTTACAATTCCACATAAGTTTGCAACTTTCCACGCGAAGCAAGGTCTACTCCCATCATCCCCTGCTTTCAGATAGTAGTATCAAATTATTGTCTGTATTTATAAATATAAAAAGTAAGGTAAATTGCGTGGAAAGTTGCAAACCTATGTGAAATTAATACAAAAAATTAAAAATTTTTACAAAAACTAAAAATTTTTACAAAAATTAAAAATTTATACAAATTAAAAAATTAAAAAATTTTAATTAAAAAAACTTGGCGCTGCTGAACTAAATACTATGCTACAATTAACGGTAAAACTCTCGAAGTTGAGCCTATACGCCGATGACCTTGACCTTGACATATGTTGTCAAGGAGGTTCTTCTGAGTAATTCTCCGCAAGAATTAAGTGGCGGACAACATTAGTTTAGAAGATATAGAAAATTAAAATTTCCTATGTGAAACACCGCCCCCTGCTTACAGTGCGCGCGCGAAAGGAGGTATATAATTGTACAGCTCCACATGGATTTACAACTTCCACGATATCCTTCCCACCCAACATGTACTTTGCAAGACGAAGTGAGGTTGTATAACGTAACCCAAACCAAATTTTAGTTTTAAATTAGAAATAGGTTTCGGTTAGGTTATATCTTCTGTGTGTGTCTGTGTGTGTGGAAGTGAAGACTCCCCGAAGGGGGGGGGGGCGGAACCCACTGCGTCCACGCATATACTTTACAACGGGAAGCGAGTTCCACCCTACCATTGTTGTGTGAATGGCAAAGTGTATGCGTGGACGCAGTGGGTTCCGCCACCCCCTCCCCCTTCGGGGGGGCTCCACTTCCGGAAAATATAACCTAACCCAAACCCTATTTCTGATTTCATTTTCTGCTTGCAGTTCTTATAATTACAGGCCATTCAAGCGGAGAATAAACAGTATTTCCTTTTTTTAGCTCTTACGAATTAGTGTGACATGTGTAATATATTACAAATGCTGTTTCGTCATGTGCAAAATTTGAAAGATGTGCACATATTTATAAAAATATTCGGTTATATTCGTCTTACTTTTGAAATAACATATATGACGTTCTGACATATTATAGAATAAAATTATACGAATACATTGATGTAAATATCACAAAAATTAAAATGTTACATATGACCTTCTGGCATTATGGTAGCGATATTATAATTGTTCAATATATTATAGTTTACAATTAATCCCCAGAACACTTCTACTAACATCTTGATATTTATTTCACGCGACATGCGCAATTAGAAAAGGGAGAATGTTATTACAATATAATATATGTAAGATTCAGATTTTCTCAAAAATTCCCTGATTGTGTAGATTAATCCGACCGTGTTACATAAAAGCATAGCTAGCGTAATGTTAAACATTATTTTATCGTGTATGTCGGCTTTTAAATAGACAGGAAACTCGTCGTTGCACTGCCGACATAAATAATATGTGTATTAATATAAAATTTTTCTTAAATCAAATTTTTAAAATTGCATCAGATTACGTATACCTGCATCCTTGTTTGCTTCAATTTAAATTTCTGAAACGCTTTGATGGTCTCCCTTCTATAAGGGGAGTGGTTGGTTTTGTGCTGAATAATTTTTGTAATAATGGAGCATTATAGAAACGTATCTAAATTGAATATAAATCCTTTAACTTCTTAAAATTTAATATTTTTTGTCATTTACCGAGTTGGTGCAAAAGATGTTCCTCTTTAGCACACAGTCATGATATACAAATGATTAAACGCGATATGTCTAACTATTATTAGACCCGAAAGAGGCTATCCTCAGGCGAGAAGGCCTATTAATTATTGACGGGTACGTAAATGAAAATAAATGAATAAAAATAAAATAAAATAAAAATAAAATAAATAGAAATAAAATAAAATCAATAGAATAACGCTTTAACAAGTTCATGCTAGTCTCTAATTATGACAATATTAACTATTTAAGAATTTTGTAGTAAAATTTTATGCAATCAAATTTTATGTTATAAAAGTACTTCCGATTATAATAATCTTTGATACAAAAACTTTGCATACCTCTTAAATATTTCCAATAAAATCATAAATTTCGTCAAAAAGCAAGTATGTACTAGCGAGATAAATCTTTATAAAAATTAACTAAGCAAGTCTGAAATTGGTATTTATAGCCAGATCTTGAATCCCGTTTTAGAAGGATAGAATATCAGATTAGGTCAGAGATTTAAGTTCAGAATATATTTTTATATTTTGATAACCGGATGTCACATATTTGTAATTTCTAAATACTTTAAGTACTTAATAAAACAGTATTGATTGTTACGTGCAACAGTGTTGATTTATTATACTGTTACTATATATGATTTATATTATTGTGAGTCATCCGAGGAAGAGCAAAACAATTATGCTTACATAAGAACAGAGGCATAATATAAATAGATCGATCATTAGATGTAGCCTAAAAACTAGAGATTGAAAACATAATTGGTAGTTCCGTCTTTTTCTCTCTCTTTCTAATGAAAGAAAATGGATATAGTCAGAGAGCTAAACATGCGAACAGATGCAAAATGCATACACATGACAAACGCAAATTTACACAAAAGCATTTCGTACGAAAATGCTGTATAATTTTATATCATGTATGAAACTTGACGTGAGATATTGATTAAAATAGTGATCATGTATATAATTAATATTAATTACATGGTAATTTTGAATTAATTTTTCTTAAAATCAATACACAATTCTTAAACTTTCTTAAAGACAAACAAAAATATGTTCCAAACACACATGAAAAATTATCTAAATTATGTGTACATGCAACAAATGGAAATGCAAAATTGGAAGAACTGGAAAAAACTATTAAACTGTTGAAATAGTAAGAAACATAACTATTAACATAAAAATTACAAATACACTCGCGCGCGCCCATTTTAATGGAAGAACTATATGTATCTCTTAAACTTGATATACATATAAAAAATATTTCAGGTAAATTTTAAAGTTTAAGAGGGAAATAAGAATATTAATATTCATTTCTTATTACATATATTTTTGAAGATTATTTGAAGATGGCTTAATTTTTTTAAATAGAAACCCATATTTTTTTCATCTCTTAATCTGAGCAATTTCCATTTAAGACTTTTTTTCATTTATAATCAATATCTTTTAAGATATTCGATCAAACTCTTACAAGAAGCATTCTTTACAAGCGTTATCTAAGATAAACATAATGAATATTACAAAATCAAATCCAATCTTCAGTCAGCTCATCCGACTGCGTTCTTTCCATATTCTATCTCGTCCACTTGGGGCTCGCGGTGTCGGACAATTTTCCTGGCTCGTTCGGGATATGCTCCCATTTAAGATTCATAATGTTTAGTCATTGATGACATTGTTAATGTTAAGATCATTTGAACACAATTATTACATGATACGTTTAAATTTGTAAAAGCGATTTCTGCGTATATCAATTTTTACATCTTTTTGCGATAATTAAACTACTTTAGAGATATTTATCAACAGTTGTATGCGATTTAAATACTTGATAAGATTTAGTACATAGATAGGAGGCTGTTATCGAGGATATTATCAGTACATATTTCTACAAATTTAGACGTTTCAGTTAACCGTGTAAAATGGCAAGATTTGACGAAAATGTTAATATGTTGTTAGTGCTAGCCAAAGAAATTAATGACGTGCTGCTAAAATATTCACAAGTCTTGTTGTAAATGAGGTTATTTCTCATTTATATTTATTTTATATTTTTCGTCATATTTCTTCAACGTCATTTCTCTTGTCTTTTGTCGTTCTTTTTATTCCTCGCAGTATCATCTGCTCAGCCTTCTTTAATTTATCGCACGCCTTAGACATTTCATGATGCGTTTGTGTCGCATTTGTGATTCAATTTATCTATGACGTCTAATTGCGCTAATATTTTTTGAAAGTGTGCGATTCCCAATACGAATAATTAAGTAGTTGAGTTCCTTAAAAAAACCACACAGGACGCAGCGATTTGCATACCGAATACATCGGAACTTAAACAGAGATTGCATGATTAAGATGCTTGTATAGGAAGTCAATAGCATTAATATTGAAACACTTCAGATCATCATCTCATAAAATGCTACCTAAATAATCGTTTATAGCTACATAATTAGCCCGCTTAAAATTAAATTTTCATTTAAAAGCTGGTAGGAGTGATGATTTTGTTGACATCGGTAAGAATATTACAAAGACCGGATAATATCAATCACACGTACATAAAGGCTCGGAGGTTGCCAGAACCACATAAAGGTTCTGGCAACACCGAAATATTATATAATGTGGAAAATACGAGATCCAACACATTATGACTTTTATTAACAATATTATTATGCTGATTAAACTCATTAAAATAATGCATAATGATATTTGCCTATTCTATCATATGGCAATGACAGTTAAAAATATATTGAAGATGGTCATCATTATTTGTGTTAAACTTTTTGTGTTGACATTCTAATGTCCATATTATCAATGACTATGCGTTTCTGATCCAGCTAAATGTGAACAAAATGTTGTTCAAGATATGATTTATTAGATGCATGGCGAAGCGAAGGGAGGGGCACTTTACAAAGGACGCACACACACACAATATAATACACACTATATATGAGCGGTGCATAACGCTGGATGCTGGACTTGGATCAGTTGCACCTCCACGTGAAGGACTGTCTCCTCTCGCCGCGCGCTTGTACTCGCGCGCGGATTGGCCGATCTTTTTTACTTAATTTTTTACTTAATTAATTATAGCGAAGATCGCAAAACAGTAGAGGTCTTTTCTACTTGTCAGTTTAATCCCCTCTATACATGCACATGAGAGGTGATACGATTATTGGACAACCTGCATATAAACAGCGTTTTAGCTATAAGTCGACACTGTATAATATCATGTCACATAGTAATATAGAACTGTGTTCTAGAGAGCTTCATAATTAATATTAGACTGTTCTAATACCAAAGATTTGTAACAATAAAAGAATAAAAGTGATTGTTGTGTGTTATAGCAACTAGCAACATTATGTTGTTTTGTCGATTTATATTTATTTTGTGTATTTGTATAAATTTTGACGCATTATCTTGTGTTTTTGCACAAGTTCACGGATCTAATGACAATAAATATGAGAAAATTAGTAGCAATATACTGCCCGCTTATACCGTTGCTTTGAGAGCCGATCTTGTCAACTCAACTATATGCAGAAAGGAATTACGATACTTCCGAGACGCCGTAAATCAACGAATACTGTGGAGCTTGAAAAGTTAGTGAAATTCTTACTCATGATTACATTTATAAAAAAGCTCGAAAATTAAGAAAATTAATTTTGATAAACAATTGCGTTTACTCTACATCGGATTAATTATTTAATTACAGAAACTGTTAGTTAAAGTTAACTGAAATTAGACTAATCTTGTACTTTTCTCTACCATTGTTTTTAAAAAAAAAAGCAGAAAATTAGTTAGACTATGGTTAATTTTAACTAACGTTTTTGAGAATGTCACAGTGTAATATATTAAACTATCTACATTGTGCATGTGCGAGATTACTTCAGCATTTTAAATACCTTTTGATATTTGTAAAACAATGAATTTAATGTATGTACATAATATCCCAGGATTTTTTAAATAAACTATGCCAGTATATTAACAAAAATAAGATAATATAAATATATGAATTTATACATAAGCCTATAAATGCTTTATTAAATATAAGCCTATAATATGCTTCACTAAAGTCTTTCGCTTGCGAACTATTGTTCTTATTATTGAGCTATTCAGACCCCACACCTTGATCTATACTTTTCATTTTGCTACATATATATTTAATGATACAAAATCAGATGCGAAAAAGACTAATGAGAGTCAAACGCGGATATCAGGCGCAACAAATTTGTTTTTAAATTCTACTCTAATTATATTGAACGTTTCGGTCTTTCTTTGGACCATCTTCAGCAAGTTGACTAAAAAATTCAGGTGTTTTGTATGTGACTGTTTTGTGTGTCACTGAGGTCAGATCATACAAAACATTTGAATTTTTTTAGTCAACTTGCTGAAGATGGTCCAAAGAAAGGACCGAAACGTTGAATATTAGAGTAGCATTTACAAACAAATTTGTTGCGCTTGGCTCTCATTAGCCTTTTTCTAATACCTGATTTTGTATTATTAAATCAAAGCCTTTTCAATTTATTATTATATTTAATAATGTCATCTTGCGCCAGCGTAAATTAACACCAAGAAAAATTTGCTCCGTGCACAACCAAATAGTGCACATTCAAAAATTAATTTTCTTTGGAACTTATGCATTACCATCCACGTCTGGTTCTTAATGGCCTGAAAAATTTAAATCGTATTTTTCACAAGAGAGCCCTATCAAATACTTACAATTAGTGTTTTATTAAAAAGATATAAAAAATGAAATACGAAATATATAAATGAGAGATAATGCCGGATTTATTCTTAATATACCATATAAATACAGTAGGTAAAAAAATATTTGCATACTTTATTTTTTTGGAGAATTATAAAGAAAAATAAAAATTACTGTTACAGAGTTCTTCATTTAATGTAAAATGTGAAATAAACAAATATAATATAACTTTAATACAATTGTTAATAAAACTATACAAGGATAATTTAACAATGTAAAGTTTAGAGTCAAAAAAATATTTACACTCTAGAAATATTTAAAGAAAACATCTATCTCATAAATATTAAAGATTTCTAATATTTAATATGCATTCCATTTGCAACGATTATGCTTTGTAGTTTTCTTAGAAATTTGATTCTATTAATTTTTTAATTGTTTTTGCAAAAATTTTTTTCCATTCTTTAAATAACATTCATTTTAAGTTATTCTTGCTAAAACGATTAAAAAATCGTATATGCGAAATTGCATTCATTGATAACACTATGAATACTAATACCTATATGGAAATATTGTGTAATAATTTTATTGCCTAATAATGTGTGCAAAAATTAAGGATAAGCTGGTCTTATTACTTCCAGCAGGGCAATGACTTCACCGCAAACACCGAATATCAATTCTATCGAGTATCTATGGCACTTGTTTAATGTAAATTAAGAAAAAATTATATTACTAGCAAGAACAATTTTTAAAAAAATGTTATCTAGCGAATGGATAAAAATTTTTGCACAAACAATTCTTTCGAACAACTAAAAATTTAACAGAATCAATGTCAAAATGACTACAATATATCATACAACATAATTGATGCAAATGGAATGCACACTAAATATTAAAAATTATTAATGTTTATCAAATAAAAATATTTTCTTTAAATATTTCTAGTGTACAAATACTTTTTTAACTATGAAATTTACGTTTTTGTTAAGTTATTCTTTTTATATTGCATTTTATCTCTCTCAACGATTGTATTAAAATATAAAATACATTTATTCGTTTCATTATATCAAATGAAGCACTTTGTAACAGTAATTTTAATATTTCTCTTTAATTATGCAAGAAAAATAAGATATTTAAATACTTTTTACCTACTATAAGACGAGGAGAATTATTTTAATCTGTTTATGTCAGTTGTTTTTACTATTTGACATTGCTAAAGGTGATCAAGACAACTTTTATTAATTATTTATTATTACTGTTTTATTTTAGATATATTTTGGTTGTACAGTCTCTACAAAAGTGACTGGATTAAAAATATTAATACAAATATTAATAAAAATATTTATACATTCTGGATAAAAATAAATAATATACGTATATATAAACAAAATAGTTGAATAACAACTTATTTTTTATTTAATCATATTTTTATTTAATCATATATTTTTATAGTTTATTTACACATTATTACTGTCATCTTAAATTTTTACTTAATACTCTTAATGAAAGGGAAAATTTTGAAAATTTTGAATGTAAGTATGCCTTCTACATAAATTTAAAAAAATATAAATATTTTAATAGGATAAATATACAGATTAACATACCCACCTCCAATGACCTTGACCTTGGCATATGTTGTCAAGGTCACTGTCCTGAGTAACATCCAAGAGATTTTAGCCGTCGCTCGTTGTTTATTAAAAAGTTATTAACAAAAGAATTTCCACGAATTATATGCAATTTTCAGACATCATGTACGCTTTATAAAATAAATCCCTATCAGATTTATTCATTTATGTGTGGTAAGTCGAAGGCGTGGGCGGGGCCCCTCCCCCTGCACCACCATCACGAAAAAAACTAACCTAACCCAACCTACCCCATTTCTAGAGGTGAAAAAATAAAAAAACACTTTTCAGTCCAAAACAAGGTCTATGTTTCTACAATTCCACATAGGTTTGCAACTTTCCACACGAAGCAAGGTCCACCCCCATTATCCCCTGCTTTCAATGCGAAATGAGCTCTATGTTCTTACAATTCCACGTGAGTTTGCAACCTTCCATGCGAAGCAAGGTCCACCCCCATCATTTCCTGCTTTCAGGTAAAACTATTGTCTATATAGTCATTGTAAATCGAACGCGTGAGCAAGGGAGGGGCGGAGCCCCACCCCTTGCACTCCCATCCCAAAAAACTAACCTAACCCTACCTATTATCTACAAGTGAGAGGGGTGATTAGGGTAAACCTTACTTCACGTGGAAAGTTGCAAACCCATGTGGAATTGTAAAAAAATAGACCTCGTTTCGCACCGAAAGCAGGGGATGATGGGGGTGGACCTCGCTTTGCGTGAAAAGTTGAAGACGTCCTACAGTAAGTCAACATAAAAATTAATTATTTTTATATATACGTTGTTTGAAAATTACGTATATTTCATTTAAATTCTTTTGTTAATAACTTTTTAATAAACAATGAGCGACGGCTAAAACCTCTTGGATGTTACTCAGGACAGTGACCTTGACAACATATGTCATGGTCAAGGTCATTGGAGGTGGGTATGTTAATCTGTATATTTACCCGAATATTTAATAATCTAAGTAATGTGAGATATCTAACTTTACAGACTTAATAATTAATGAGAACATTGATGATTAACTAACAATGAATAAAAAATATTGCTCAATATCTTTGCTTAAATAACAATTGCTTATTTTATATTTTTAAGTGCTGGATTCTAGCGGTGGATATAAACCAGGCTTTCTTTATGGAAATAATTATTGGCTGGGTAGTCGTAGCCAATGTCTCGATATAATGAATGCAACTCCTCTAGAGATCGCAGAGCGTCATATATTAAATAATACGATATATCGTAATCCAAAAGAGGAATCTCCGCCTTTCAAAGTAAATTACTTTGTTGCTCATTTCAAACACAACAGTACTCTTCAATATCACATAAATTTCCCCAATGAAGTAAGTTTATACATTTTTATAAGATATAAGTTTCATATAATTAATTAGAATGAGTATCAAGTTATAAATTAAATCGAAGCCAGTGAATTCATATAGATTTTAAAATTTTTATTTATGTAAGCGTGCGTGTGTGTGTGTGTGTGTGTGTGTGTGTGTGTGTGTGTGTGTGTGTGTGTGTGTGTGTGTGTGTGTGTGTGTGTGTGTGTGTGTGTGTGTGTGTGTGTGTGTGTGTGTGTGTGTGTGTGTGTGTGTGTGTGTGTGTGTGTGTGTGTGTGTGTGTGTGTGTGTGTGTGTGTGTGTGTGTGTGTGTGTGTGTGTGTGTGTGTGTGTGTGTGTGTGTGTGTGTGTGTGTGTGTGTGTGTGTGTGTGTGTGTGTGTGTGTGTGTGTGTGTGTGTGTGTGTGTGTGTGTGTGTGTGTGTGTGTGTGTGTGTGTGTGTGTGTGTGTGTGTGTGTGTTAGGAACATAAAGGTATTAAATATGTTACATTACACAAAACAATTATGAAATGCGTAAAAACGCGGAAAAACTGCAGAAAGACAGATATCCCAAATACACTATACCGCAAAGGTAAAGATTATTTATATTCTTTTCAAGATATATCCACAAATTGTATTTTTTTTTATTAAAATCTTTTTTTATTAAAATTTTTCACAATTGCTGCGTTTTTTTACCTTTTTATAAAAAGGTTAATAAAAAATTATGTAATTAGAATGAAATCAATATGATTGCAAGATTCTATACTGTACATCGGTAGATTCTTGTTTCTTTCACTATTTACTTTATGCTAATGTGAAGGTTGATTGTCACTGCTGCTAACACCAGGATTTATTGCATCTCATTTTTGTCAACAATCTCAGCATTCTGTCGGCAATGTCTCCTATGGAAACATGATATCTTACATATTTCGTAAAGAACAAATAAAATAAATAAAGCATAATAGAGTTCTTGTCTATTTCAACAAATTCTTCTCTCGTGACTTTTTAAATCATTCAAGATCACTTCGAATAATACTTTTAAATTTGCCTTTTTTGTGCTTTTATAATATCAAAACAAAAATATAGTGTTTTGTGTTAAAGAACAAAATAATTTTGATATAAGAATTGAAAAATTTTAAAAAGTTGTTTTTGTATTATCAGATTCTACATAAATAATAATAAAAGAAGTCTTGCCATATGTTCCTCATACCTTTTATCATTTAGTAATTATTTTAAACGGCACTTATCTAGAAATATTCTGTATATAATAAAAAATATATAGAAGGAATAAAGATGGCGGTGGAAAGAAGGTGACGTGAGTTTGGTGTGGTGATAGTTGTTGGAGATAGAAGATGAGGTGGAGGAAAGTGGGAAACTTGGGAGTGGAGGAGGTGATGGAAGAGGACGAGAGGAATTAGTGGAAATGGAGGGGGCGATGGGGGTGCAGGATGAAAGGAGCTATTAGGTGGATGGAAATGAGTTCGATTAATCAGATTTAGGAGAACTCGGAGTAATGTGAAGAAAGGGGGAGATGGTGGCGACAGAGAAGAGGATCAGAGGATAGAAGAAGTAAGATAAGAATGTGGTCGGTAAGGAAGGAACGAGCAGAGGATAACTATTATCGGCGAGTGGCAGGAGTTATGGCGAGGGCGACACGGGAAAGCCGGCGAACCATGTGCGCGGAACACGTGTTGCAACGGACAGTGAGAGACGCAGTAGAGAGAGGAAGGCGAGAGTGAGTGCAGTAAACAGTGAGAGAAGATGGGCTGGAAAAAGGAATTGATAAAAGAATTGAGAGGAATAAGGAAAGGAGTGAGAGGAGTAAGGAAAGAGTTGAGGCTAATGAGAAGGAGAGGGTTGAGAGTGCTGGAAAGGGAAGAGGAGAATAGTGACAGGTTAGAGAACGATAGTGGAGAGGAGAAGAAAGAAGACGAGGTAAAGGAGACAAGGGAAGAGAAGCAGGAAGAGGAGAGAAAGAGGAAAGGTGCCGTGAGGAGAGAAGAGGATGAAGAGGGAATAGACGAGGAAGATAGAGGTGCAGGGATGAAGAGAGAGGGGGAGCTGAGAGTAAAACGAGAAAGGGAGTGAAGGCTGAGGAAATCGCGGAGAGGAAAGAAGAGGAAAGAGAAGAAAGAGAAGGAGAAGAGAGTGGGACGGTGAAGACGACAGAGGGAGTGAGGAAGAGGGTAATAATGAAGGGCAGGACAGAAGTCAAGAATGATAGAAGAGATATCCCAGGGGGTAGAAGTGAAGATGGGAGAGAAAGGGGTAGAGAGATGGGTAAGGAAGGAAAGGGAGAAGAGAGTAAGGAAGTTAGGAAGAAGGAAGAGGAAGAAGAAAGAATGGGAGAAGGGGTAGAGGGATACGGGGAGAGAATAATAGAAGGGATTAGGAGCGGAAAGGTAGAGGGGGAAAAAGTTGAGGATTGTGGGAAAAAAGAGGCAAAGTAGTGAAAGGGAAAGGGGAGGAGGGCAGCTGGTTGAAATGTGTGGAAGAGGATAAGGAGGAGAAGGAAGAGGGGGAAAAGGAGTTTTGGAAAAAGTTGGAGGATAGAGCAGAAAAAGAAAAAAGAAAAAAAAGGAGCGAGCGAGCGAGAGAGTGAGAGAGAGAGAGAGAGAGAGAGAGAGAGAGAGAGAGAGAGAGAGAGAAGGGAAGAGCAGGGGAGAAGGGAAAGGAGAAGAAGAAATCTGATATGGAGGGGGATAGAGGGGAATAGTTTTGAAGAAAGGAATAGAGTTCTGAGATTGCTAATGGAGAGAGTATTAGGAAGAAAGGTGGAATTAAGGGGAGTAGAGGAGAGGCTAGGGGAGAGGGGAAAGAGAATGTTGTTAGTGGTTATGGGAAAGGAGGGGAATAGAGACGAGGTATTGTAAAAGAGAGGAGAGATAGAAAGAAGATGGGAGATGTAAGAATAGGAATAAAGGAAAAGGCGAGGTTAGAGAGGAGAAAAGGAAAATGGGTAGAGTTTGATAAGGAAATATGGATAGAGGGAAGAGAATGGAAGTAAGATGAAGAGGTCGAGGAATGGAGGGAATGTAAAGGGGAGGTGGACAGAAAAGGAGATTGAGGGGAAGAGGGTTAGGGAAAGGAGCAGAGAGCGAAAGAGGAGCAGGGTATTCTGTATGTATTTTTATATTTTGCAGAGTAAGAGGGGCAGAAAGAGGGAGAGGAGTGACGGAGAGAGCAAGAAGAACGAGGAAGATGCAAGGAATGGGAAAAACAGAAAGATGAGGAAAGCAGAAAGGAGAGAAGGAGGAAGGAGAGACTAGAAACGCAAGGAGATAAAGAAGAGAGTAAGGGAGGGAGGGAACTGGGAGGATAGACGAGGGTTAGGGGAGGGGGTATGAGTATGTAAGGGTCGCATATGGCCAGGACGCGAGGGGAAATGTTTTATATTTCGTAAAGGTTTGGGACCGCTCCATAAAAGCGCCTTTGAATCCCTAAGGGGGCCAAATAAACGTATACAATACAATAAAAAATATATATACAGGGTGTCCCAGACTTTGATCATAGTGGCTGATATAAAAGAACATATCATCGCCGAATGTGCTAAATTAATATCGGATACATTAAACGATGTAAGACAATTATTATAATGTAGCCGTTACTAAAATGTCGTGATATAAATGATCGTTGAGTATTTTTTGTAAATAAAGCTAATATTAGTAAGAGAATAATAGTTTCTTCTTATTATTATTTTGTTCCTGTAAACAATTATCAAAACTTGACCATAACAATCTGTGATGGTTGCATTCCGAAAAATATATATTACAATCCTGCTATAAAGAAAAACATGTTTTTATTTAAGAAACCAAAAATCACTTTTAAATCTCTGAAATGCCTTCATCTAGAAAGATTTCGTTTGATCTATCTAATGTCTCTCTTAAAACCATGCAACTTGAACTCATTTTTCTCTACAAAGATGTCATTGATGAGACATACCAATAAAATTAATATTAATTGACATAAATAATTAAAATTAATATTAATAAATTAAGAAAGTAATTTGTAGTCGTTCTGTATATGTTACGTATGTATGTATATATGTTAATGGTATGTGCGTCTATATATTTGTATGTGTATGTATTATATATACAATATATATATATATATATGTTTCTATTATATTTCCTTAAACATTTATGTGTTGTCACATCTGATATACATATATATATATATATATATATGTATATCAGATGTGACAATACATAAATGTTTAAGGAAATATAATAAAAACAAGAGATAAATAAATTATAATAAATATATAACATAATAATAAATAATAATAAAGATAATATATATATATATTTATTTATAAAACTTTATTGCTCAGTTTATACATACTTATTATCTCAAAATTCAAATATAAAGAGATAAATTTTCACATATATGTTAATGATTGACAGAATTACATGAGAATGCATTGACACTGTGCACATATGAAAATATATTAATATGTATTATATAGGATGTTTTGCTTTAGGATTTAATTATGCTCGGCCTCTGCTTACCAGCATCGTGTTCTATAAAAGACCTAAATTTAATTCTGGAAAAAATATTTCATGACAGAGTTTTCTTTATCAATGACCTTTATTCCGTGGACTTCAAATTGATCGAGATTAAAAATCTAAAAGGCGATCAGCAATGGTTATTTAATGATGGGATATTTTTCATCTGGTATGTCGAAAAAATGCGAAGTAAATATATAATTAAAAATATATATACAATAACTATATATGTGTGTATACATATATATAAGTTATCATATATATATATATACATATATGATAACTATATTGGCATATAATAATAAATGTTAAAGGCAAATTTTCGTATAGCTTCCAAAAGTTTTGAAATAATAGAGAGAGATACTTTGCATTCATTTTATAATTGCAGTGTTTTAGCGCTTACTTTTTCCATGATGATAATAGGAACAATATACGATATATTTGTACATCAAAAGTATTTAGTTGTAAAGGATAAAACTACCGCTAGTGAGTATCATATCTAAAACCACTTAAAATTTTTCAATTTCAATAACAGATTACTCATAATTTTGATCATCATGCATCATATTTCAAAAATTACGATTATACTATTTGTGCATTAAAGTGATATTGAACTAATTTAAAGTCAATGTTATTTTAATAAGAATCAGCAAAAATTTACCTATAATCATTCTGTATATACATATATTTCTTATTGAATTCAAATAATACTTCCTCTTTTAAGTTTTATCTCATCCAATCAAAGCACATCTTGATTTTTATATAAATATATTACTAACAATTCTATATTGCGATTCAGATATGGAAAACATGCCCGAAGAAATGGAAATAATGGAAATGAATATAGCTTCATCTTTACTTCGAGAAAGTAGAATTGGGAAAATACTAATGTGTTTTTCCATGTACACAAATACGGGAATAATATTCAGCACGAAATTGAATGCTGACGCAATACCTGTCATTCATGGTTTAAAATGTCTAAGTATGAGTTTGTTAATTTTGCTTCATACCATATTCTTCATGATCGATTACGTCGGTGAGTAATTCGGGAAAGACTTGTAAAATTGATATAATACGTCTTATTTTCTACGTATAACAGAGATCGTTTCGTTCTATAGACAATAAAGCATTATTGTGGAGGATCATCTTGTATTTCTTCACTCAAGTATTATTAAATACAAATGTATCAGTAGATACCTTCTTTTTTTCAAGCGGGTTTTTAGTAACCTATATATATCCGAAGGATAAAATGGACAAAGAAAGAACTACGTCGATTAATTACAAAACAAAATTAAATGATTTCTTTAATCACATAATAAAAAGATTTATTCGGTACGTTTTTCATTATCTTTATTCAATAAACAAAGACAATGTATATAAAAACAATTTAGAAATAAAATTCAAATGAACTAGATAATAATGTGATCCTTTTTAACATATTTATATCTACAAACAATTTATTTTAAGGTTGACACCCGCTTACATGATGATGATAGGAATATTGCAATTAAACTCCGCTTGGTACAACAAGACTTCACAATTTTATTCAAGTTATAGATCGCACGAAACTTGCACAAAATATTGGTGGAGAAATCTTTTATATATAAATAATCTGTTCGACCTTGATACAATGGTATAAATGTATTTAAAATAGTTATAATTAGTTTAATATAGCTCAAAGAGAATATAAAAATTTTATATTCAAGTTTTTATTTTCTTGTAGTGTATGGTTTGGAGTTGGTATTTAGCCTGTGATATGCAATACTTTATAATTGCTACAGTGCTATTGATTTTGTCGACCTTGTAAGTTAATCTATTGATGGTATTATAATCATCATATACATTCAAATATGTATAAATATAAGTTGCTAATTTCAGGTACTTTTATATGGCTGTTGTCATATTAGGTGTACTTTTAATAGGTTCTATCGCGCTTAGCGGTTATATTTCATATAATTATGAATTTGTTCCGACGTAAGTTGTAGAAACATCTTGCTAATTATGAGATTAATTAAATAAGCCCTTTTCTTATTGCAGAATAGATGAACAATACAGACTTGCAGATGTCTTCTACTACAGCCCATGGATGAGAATAGGTCCATATTTGATTGGCATAATTACTGGTTACATTGTAAGAAGGCTAAATAAAAAGTTGGCCATAAAAAAAGTAAAGTATAATTGATTTGACTTTTATATGAGTTTAATGTGAAAAAATAAGCACAATTATTAACCTAGTTACAAAATAGATAAGTAGATTACTGATTAATTATTTATATATTAATTTATATATTAATATAGAATATATAAAGCAAGAATGGTAAAACTGAATATTATATAAAAGTTCTCATTGATTTCAATGAACTTGAAGCATGTAATCAAGATTATGAGCTTGAGCAACATTCGAAGATTTTAGCTGTCACTAATTGATTGTTACAATGATATAAATAAAAGCAATGTTAATTTATTAATAAGCAATCTTATAGCTCGGTACTTTGAACGTGAATCGAGGTCTTAAATATAGTTTTGCAGGTTTTCAAACAGGTTTTCGATTTTCCACACAAAGTGAAATCGTCACACCACTCGATGCTTCAAATGCGAAACAAGATATAAAAATATACAGTTCTGTATTCATTGTTGACTTTTCACGCGACTACTTTTCGATGCAATATTTACTTCATATTGCTTAGTGCAAAAAAGGAAAATATAATTAGATTTTTTTAGCATTATTTCACATTTGAAACATTGGCGGTATATGATTTTGCTTACAATTAGTGCGAAAAGTTGAGAACTTCTCTAATGGATATTCTGTTGAAATTATAATTAATTTATTAAAAATGCAAATAAAAATGATTGGATAATTATTGAATCTATCTCAATATGAATCATAATTTACAATAAAATATATAATTTACAATAAAATATATAATTTTCACAATAAAATATAATCAAATATTATGAGTTTTTAGGAAAATTAGTGAATACTTTTGAAAACGATAAATGATAAATTTACTATAATAAATTTACGAGATATATGAAATATTATTTTATTTGCAAAATTTGCAGAATTTTACTAAAAGTTACATTAATTGAAAATTTTTAAAATTTTTAAATTTTTTAAAATTTTTATTGAAATTTTTATTGAATATCAATTGATTTAAATTTCAGTATCTATGTGATTCACTACTATTTTTTAAAATAATTTTATTATAATTTCCATAAAATATTTTTGTAGAATATAATTTCCATCAGGGGATTATGCAAAACTATATATTTTTAGATCTCGTTTCGCGTTTAAAGCACTAAACAGTATGCAGTGCACTTTCATTTTTTAATGCTCATAACGTTAAAATTAGAAATGAGCGACATTTAGTGTTTGTCGATAGAACACACTCTCTCTCAGTGACCTTCCCTCTACAACATATTTCATGATTATTAAAATTGATTAGATTGCCCCTAATATTCGTAATTTTACCAACAAAACTCTGTTAACACTAAATCTATATTATTCTTATTATGCTGTAATATTTTACATCTGAAGCAATTTTTTTCAGAAAACTGTAATTTTATGTTGGTGCCTTGGTAGCGCGTGCAATATTTTCGCATTATTAGGCCTTTCCATACAAAACGTACCTATTTTGTTTACTGCTATCTCTATTGCATTAAGTAGAACACTTTGGGCCATAGGTATAGCATGGATTGTAATAGCGTGTGTTACAAAGCATGGTGGTCAGTATATATATAAATATAAATATAAAAAAAATATGAATATAAAATCTTCTTACATACTTGCATATAAATCTATATAAATACGTTATAATATATTATTTGTGACTTGCATCTCTTGTTTAAATTTATTTTTAATTTACACTTTTATAAGCATTGTTTTAATAAATGACATATCGTGTAAAAAATAATGCTTTAATTTTGAAAAATCTTATTTTCACTATCGCACATACATACACAAATGCTTAATTGTGTTACAGGCATCGTTAATCAGTTATTATCGTTCAAAGGCTATCCCTCTTAGCAAACTAACTTATTGTGCTTATCTTGTGCATCCCATCGTGATAGAGTCGATTCGCCTATCTAGTGAAACATCCGTTCACTTGGAATTTCTGCCTCTGGTAAGTAGAGATTATCTCTAAAATTCCAATATCGACAAAGAACTTCTTTTCATTTATTGTCAATTTTCAGATTACTGTGTTTATAGGATACTTGGTGATTAGTTACTTTTGCGCTTACGTATTGTCCTTAATGGCAGAAATACCATATATCTTATTAATGCGAATGTTTCTTCAGTCTCGCAGAAAAGTCTAACAGAAAATATGTATAATACTTGTATAATATATAATACTATATATATATAATACATATAATACATGGCGCACAAAATCGTAATTTAGAATGTGCTTTTAGAATGCTTATTTCACATGAATCCTCTTACCTCTCACTTTTGAGCTGCTCGATTAACTTGAGTCTTTTTGCCTCTTTTCCTTGCGGATTTGTTTGATTATTTGATTGATATTACGTCATGCTTATGTGTATTAGCAAATAAGATGTTAAATTATAAATTTGCACAATAAATTAAATTATATAAGTTATTTCCGGCGTAATTCATACAATATTTACAGATTGATGAGTAATTTTCATATTGGTCTCTCTCTGCAGAGTAATCAAGCGCCTTATTAAATCTCGTCCAATATATGGAATGGTATCAAAAACAATAAATGTTAAAAATAATAAAATAATAAATGTACACAATATATGCATGAGCATACATACAGCTAGATGTGTGCTTAATAATTATATGTATTAATGTTTTATATAAACTTTGAAATTGTTCAATATATTATTGTTCAATATATTACAGTTGTTCAATATATTATAGTTAACAATTAATCAATATATCGCTACCATAATGGCAGAACGTCATATGTGACATGTGTATTGTTTTTAGATAATGAGCATACAAGAAATGCGTCATTTATTTTAACCAAAATAATTTTTATTTTTGTTTGAAATCAGATTGTTTTTTTGCTGTATTACTTTATTCATCATTCTTGACAAAACCGTAACAAAGAAATGAACATCATATTCTTATTAAAAAAAAAAAAATACACTTATGACATTATGTCACAATCATAAAATGACAAAATAATAATATTTGATAAAATCTGTACTTATGACATTATGTAATATTAATAAAATTATTTAGAAAGTAACAAAATAATAATATTTGTACTTATGACATCAAGTAACTTAAATAAATTCAGAAAATAAAACATTTGCCTTTTTGCTTAAAAGATAAAAATAATTAACAATTTTTAAATGTTTAATTCATCTTCCTTTTCGTCAGTTTTCATCACACGGTCATTGAAAAATTCGCCAGATATATTTTTGTTAGCCTTGAGCGACTTATAGAATGAATGATAAGTTGAGGGGATGTCCCCTCGATTGCAAAGTGATAACAAACTTTTTAATTTCTTAGCATCTATTTGCAATGGCTCGGTAAATTTTTTCTTGATTATAATACTACTGTCTGGATTTGTACTTCGTCTTGAAGATTTTAGATAAATTTCTTTGAAGTTCTTATCTTCATAGCTAGTCTTAAAATAAATATGATTTTTCATGAATTTTAACCATTTTATCTTCATCCATTGCACCATTGATCCTTCAGTGTCTTTATTAAGGTTTCCATTCGGAATTAGTTTAGTCTTCAAATCTTTTAAATCTATGAAATCGCTGTATCCTAAATGCTCAACTTTTAAAGGACATTTTCTGCTTGCAGTTCTTATAATTACAGGCCATTCAAGCGGAGAATAAACAGTATTTCCTTTTTTAGCTCTTACGAATTAGTGTGACATGTGTAATATATTACAAATGCTGTTTCATCACGTGCAAAATTTGGAAGATGTGCACTACATCGGTAGACTCTTGTTTCTCTCACTATTTACTTTATGCTAATGTAAAGGTTGACTGTCACTGCTGCTAACACCAGGATTTATTGCATCTCATTTTTGTCAACAATCTGAGCATTCTGTCGCCAATGTCTCCTATGGAAATTTTATATCTTACATATTTCGTAAATAAAACAAATAAAATAAATAAAACATAAGAGAGTTTTTGTCTACTTCAACAACTTCTTCTCAACTTTTTAAATCATTTCAAGATCACTGGAAATAATAATTTTAAATTTGTCTTTTTTGTGCTTTTATGATATCAAAACAAAAATATAGTGTTTTGTGTTAAAAAATACAAAATAATTTTGTATATAAAAATTGAAAAATTGAAAAATTAAAAAAACATTGTTTTTGTATTATCAGATTCTACATAAAAAATAACAAAAGAAGTTTTGCTACATGTTCCTCGTACTGTTTAGTAGTCATTTCAAACGACACTTATGTAGAAATATCCTGTATATAATAAAAAAAAAGATATATACAGGCTGTTTCTAAATAAGTGCGAAAAATTTTAGGAGTTGATTCTTTGTCGAAAATTAAGGGGAGTTTTTCATATAAACATATTCTCCTATATCCCTCCCTGAGGAGTTACACTCGTCCAAAAGAGGAGGTGAAAATTAGGTTTTTATTATTTTCTCAAATTTTGGACAAGTTAAACAAATGAAATTTGGTGGACATTTCCACGAATAAAAAGGATACTTATTAATATTGTTTTAATCTTCCCGTATCGTTATAAGGAGAAAACTAGCAACCCCTATTCAATTTTGAAGGAAGCGACGGCTCGAGGAGGAGAGGTGGACTGTTAATCTATACATGAACTGTTTACATTTATATTCCTTTGTATTTGGCGCGCCTTTGATTCTGGTGACATTTCTTCTTTTGGCGCTGTTGTCTACGAGACACTTATAGTTATTTTTCTTTATGTAATTTTTGTTCCTTTTTCACTCTCTTACCTTTCTGTTTTTTCCGGCATGATCACGCACGTGTTCGGTCTTATAAAACTATTAAACAATTTAATTGCATAAGTGGTTTAATTTACTTTACCTATGAATTCCGCGTCTCTGCTCTTGCAATAAAGCCAACAGGTTATGGGCCCAGTGGCTGACTAAACTAAATTTTACAAGTACACCTGATACAGCAAGGAAGAAAGAAGAGGTTATGATGGCAGAAACCACGCGGATTGCAATAACGAAGTTGAATAATGATAACTACCAAATATGGAAATATAAAATGGAGTTATTACTAATTAAAGAAGATCTTTGGGACGTGGTGAGTAACGCAGAGCCTGCGGAGGTGTCGGAGGACTGGCAGAAAAGGGACAATAAAGCTCGCGCGACGATTGGCCTCCTTGTTGAGGATAATCAGCTGCTGCATGTGCGAAACGCAACGACCGCAAAACAGGCGTGGGACGCATTAAAGGCATATCACGAAAAATCCAGCTTATCAAGTAAGGTCTTTCTGCTTAAAAGTATTGTTAACCATAAGCTACAAGAAGGTGGTGACATGGAGGAACATCTAAATGCGATTTTAGAATTAGCTGACAAACTAACTGCTTTAGGAGAAAGAATTGTAGACTCTCTACTAATAGCTATAATTTTAGGAAGTCTGCCTGAGTCTTACAGCACTTTAGTGACTGCATTAGAGAGTAGGGCGGAAGACACCTTGACCTTGGCGTTGGTAAAAGGTAAACTCATAGACGAATATAAACGCCGTAAGAACACAAGGACAGATGAAGCAGGAGAAATAGCGATGAAAGCAGCAGAAAAATCCGGAAAAACGTGTTACTTTTGTCGAAAGCAGGGACATTATAAGAGAGATTGCATCAAGTATAAAAAGTGGAAGAGCAGTAAAGAAAAGGCTGGACCAGTACGTGAGGATAGTAGCGATGAAGAAAATGAAGTAGTGCAATGTAGCTTTGCGACATGCGAAGGACAGGTAAATCAAGAGGACTGGTACGTGGATTCTGGAGCTACGAGTCACATGACAAATAACAAGAAATTTTTTCAAGAACTAAAGGAGATTAACAGATCAGTCATGGTAGCTAACGGACAGAGATTGGTTGCGGAAGGAAAAGGGAAAGGAATATTAAAATGCGTTAACAAAGATGGAGAAACGACATCGGTCATGGTGAAGGACGTGCTGTATATACCATCAATCGCGGAAAATCTATTGTCGGTGCGAAGACTAGCAATTAAAGGACTTACGGTAAATTTTGACAATTCAAGATGCGTTATAGCATGCGGAAAAAGGGAAATAGCTCACGCAGAACCATCAATGGGCATGTACAAATTACAACTAAAGGAAATAGCAATGTCAATGAAATCAAGACATACATTATTGTGTCAACATACCTGGCATAGGAAATTTGGACATCGCAGTCAAGAAGCAATACAACAACTCAGTCAAGGCTTAGCTACCGGAATTACAATTAAGGACTGTGGAATAAGGGCAACTTGTGAATGCTGCATTAAAGGAAAAATGTCTAGATTACCTTTCCCGAAGTCTTCAGAATCGAAAAGTAAAGCACCATTGGACTTACTACACACGGATGTCTATGGACCAATGCAGGTAAAAACCCCTGGAGGAAAGAGGTACGCATTAACAGTCATAGATGACTACAGTCGGTTTACTCACGTATATTTGTTAGAAACGAAATCCAGTACAAAGATTGCTCTAAGAAAATATATTGATCTTGTTTCGAATAAATTCAACAGGAAACCAAAGGTTATACGATCGGATCGAGGACGGGAGTATATTGATAAAGTGTTTACAGAACAATTAGAGAAGGATGGCATACAAGTGCAGCTAACCGCGCCATACTCCCCACAACAAAATGGTGTCGCGGAAAGGAAAAACCGCAGTCTAATAAATATGGTCAGATGCATGCTAGACGATGCCAAGCTGCCAGATACATATTGGGGAGAAGCCATCAGCACTGCTAATTATCTACAGAATCGTTTACCAACAAAAGCAACGAGTAATACTCCATATGAATTGTGGGAAGGAACTACACCTGATGTGAAGCATATTCATGTTTTTGGCTGCGCAGCCTATACTTTAGTACCGAAGCAGTTGCGTAAGAAGCTAGATTCCAAGGCCGTAAAAATGACGTTTATGGGATATGAGCCAGGATCAAAGGCGTACCGTTTATTGAATCAAAATACTGGAAAGATAATTGTGAGTCGTGACGTTCAATTCATCGATGAAGAAATATGGAGCGAGCAGTTCACGGAAGTCGAGTTCATAGAAGATTCTATAACCAACGACCTTCCAAAACTTTCCGGTGGGCAAGAAGAGCAACAAGGTGCATCAAAACAAGAAACAAGTTCGGTGAAGTACGACGGATTAGATGAGAAGACATTAGATCGGTCGAAAAATATACAGCAGGAGGAGAGAAGTACGACTTCAGGACAACGGAAAAATAACGAAACAGAAAAAGTAATTGAGATCATAGATAGTGAAGACGAAGCAATTGATGAAGCAAAAACGGTCAGAAGATCAGAACGAAATAATAAAGGGCAACCTCCAGAAAGATTTACAGATTTACTAAATGTAGCGAGGGAAGCGCGCGAACCCAAAAGCTTTCGCGAAGCACTTACAAGTTTAGATGCAGAAAGATGGAGACAGGCTATGACGGACGAACTGAACGGATTGATGCAAAATAATACCTGGGAGCTTGTTGATCCGCCGCGATACAAGACTATACTAGGATGTAAATGGGTGTTTAAATTAAAGCACAACGAAATGGGAAATGTTACCAAATATAAAGCTAGATTAGTTGCGCAGGGCTTCTCTCAAAAGTTTGGAATAGATTATGACGAAGTGTTTGCGCCGGTGGTCAGGCAGACAACTATCAGGATGCTACTAACAATAGCTGGAAGCAAAAATTGGATTGTTAAACATTTTGACGCAAAGACGGCATTTATCAACGGAGAATTAAAGGAGGACATCTATATGCGACAACCCGAGGGGAACAGGATAAATATAGGAGACGAGAAGAAAGTCTGCAAACTGAAGAAAAGCATTTACGGGCTCAAACAAGCAGCTAAGTCATGGAAAGATAAATTGAAGGAGACATTACAGATGTATGGCTTTATGCAAGGTGAAGCAGATAGTTGTCTCTTCGCAAAACAAGAGAATGAGAATCTCATTCTGTTAGCAGTATATGTGGACGACATGTTAGTTACTGGAAATTCAAGGAAGTTTATACAAGATACAATGCAGACGTTGGGAAAGCAATTCGACGTCATCGATTTAGGTGAAGTAAAACATTATGTCGGCGTTGAAGTAACGCGAGACATAAACGGAATTTTTTACTTGAATCAACGAAGTTATATTCAGAAATTGATAGAAAACACAAAGATGGAAAACTCGAAACCTTCAGCAATACCACTTGACTTAGGATATTTAAAACTAGATCATGGAAATCCGTTAAAGGACAACGCACAATACCAAAAACTGATTGGTGCATTATTGTATATAGCTGTAAATACAAGACTAGATATAATGGCATCCGTCTGTATTCTAGCTCAACGAACCATCAATCCAACACAATCAGATTGGAACGAGGCTAAACGAGTACTAAGATACCTAAGGGGAACCATGGACTTAAAACTAAAATTAGGTAGGAGTGGAGATACGGAGAAAAACGGACTTATTGGATATGCAGACGCGGACTGGGGCCAGGATCAACGTGAACGCAAGTCGAATAGCGGATACATATGTAAATTCAACGGAGCTGTAATTTCATGGAGCTGCAAGAAACAGACTTGTGTAGCATTATCAAGTACAGAGGCTGAGATTATAGCCTTATCGGAAGCCTGTAAAGAAATATTATGGATCCAGCGACTGTTGATAGACATGAAGGAGCAGAAGAATCACCCGGTGATCATATATGAAGACAATCAAAGTTGTATTAATTCAATAATCAACGCAAAATACAGCAACCGTACAAAACATGTAGATACGAAATACCATTTTGCCAGAGATCTGCAGAGTAAAGGAATCATCGATGTAAGATATTGTCCAACTGAACACATGTTGGCAGACATGTTAACTAAACCATTGGGAGGAGTTAAATTGAAAAACTTCCGATACGGAGCTGGACTCTATCATTGGAAAGATTCTGAAGGTGATAGAAGAACCATCGCCGTCGAGGAGGAGTGAAGGAAGCGACGGCTCGAGGAGGAGAGGTGGACTGTTAATCTATACATGAGCTGTTTACATTTATATTCCTTTGTATTTGGCGCGCCTTTGATTCTGGTGACATTTCTTCTTTTGGCGCTGTTGTCTATGAGACACTTATAGTTATTTTTCTTTATGTAATTTTTGTTCCTTTTCACTCTCTTACCTTTCTGTTTTTTCCGGCATGATCACGCACGTGTTCGGTCTTATAAACTATTAAACAATTTAATTGCATAAGTGGTTTAATTTACTTTACCTGTGAATTCCGCGTCTCTGCTCTTGCAATAAAGCCAACAGCTATGTTAATCAAATATTAATTGATCTTATTCGTGAGTCGAAAGTTGTTGTTTACATGGATGACATTCTTGTTTCGTCAGTGACAATCGAGGAACATTTTGGGTAAAACTTTACAATTACTACGTCACCTCAAAAAAAATATTCGGGACATGTTTTCGATGTATTTTTGCCTCCTGAATACGAATATGATCATAAAAATCGGCGGTAAGGTATTAGTAAAAAGTTACAAAAATTGTTAAAAATTGACATTTTTTGCAATTATTTTATAAAATATTAGAAATGTCAAAAAAAAAATAACTTCCTTGGACGGTTGGACATTGGGCTACGCTACCGACCGTGCCGCCCGACCCCTCTCCGCGGGGAAGGCGGCTTAACGGGCGCGCTCTGCGCGCCCGTTAAGCCGCCTTCCCCGCGGAGAGGGGTCGGGCGGCACGGTCGGTAGCGTAGCCCAATGTTTATCGCCCAAGGTAGTTATTTTTTTTTTTGACATTTCTAATATTTTATAAAATAATTGCAAAAAATGCCCTCTTTTTAGTCCACGTGACCAAGTGCTTACAGCGCCGCCATCGGTCGTGAGCATCGCGAATACTCGCAAAACAGTTTCAATAAATGCTAAGTCTGTACTATTAGTTCAGGCATTGTCTTGCCAAGTATTACGAGTTTACGACGTTTTCATATATTACCAAAGTTATTAGTTCTTACGCTGAGTTACAGGATGGCATTCTCTATGACCCATAGTGAATTTGTGCATAATACTTTTGACGAAAAGTGGTGTGTTGAATTTCTTATTCAGAATAAGATATTTGAAAGCAGCATCGATTGTCCCAAATGCGGGAATAAAATTATCCTCAACCGGGAAAGTCTAACATTTCGATGCCATAAACGAATCAATGTTGCAAAAAATAAGCGTAAAAGAAAATCACAAAATTGTAACTACTACCAATCTGTGAAGACAGGAACATGGTTCCAATTTTCACATTTACCGCTATCTACAGTGTGTAAATTTATTGCGCATTTTTTGTGGATACCCGTGCCGAGGTATACGTATATATCAGAGGATTTATTACTTTCTTCACGCACTGTTGTTGATTGGAGCAGTTTTTGCCACGAATTATGCGTTTATTGGTGCGAAAATTATTCCGAAAAAATAGGCGGACCGGATAAAATCGTTGAGATCGATGAGGCTAAATTTGGCAAGCGTAAATACAATCGGGGACGTTTAATCAAGGGTAAATGGGTATTTGGCGGTTATGAGAGAGGAAGTAAAAAAATCTTTATCATGCCAGTTGAATATAGAACAGCTGATACGCTTCTAACGTGTATTCAGCAGTGGATACTGCCAGGAACGAAAATAATGTCCGATAAATGGAAGGCCTATGATTGTTTAACGAATGCCGGATTTAATCATTTAACAGTTAATCATTCAATTAATTTTGTTGATCCCGACACAGGTGCGCATACGCAAAGCATTGAGCGAACATGGCGAGAAGTTCGCAGCAATATCTCTAAGTATGGCACCAGAGAATCACATTTGATTTCGTACCTGGCAGAGTATATGTTTAAACGTGCACATCCCCTTCAAGAACGCATTTACGAGTTTTTTAAAATAATGAAAGAATTCCAAAAAGATATGATTGCTGATAAAATTTTTAATGAAAATGCAGATGGCGGTGCACCAGATTAAATAAAAATGCGAAACACACACACACATACACACACACGCACACATACACACACACACACACACACACACGCACACACACACACACACACGCACACATGAACAGGTGACGGCAAGGGGAACCACCTGAACGAAGCACCCCGAAGAGATGTAAACCCGACCGTGCAACCTCCACGCGGTACATCTCGGGTGATGCTAATGCCGGCGGTATTGCCCCCTAGGTTCACGCCTTGCCTTAAGATTTCACAATATATTATTTTTTTCTGTTCGAAAGGTAATTTTTGGCACTTTCATCGCTCATTTGCAGCCTTACCGTTGGGATTACAAAAAAAATGTATCAGAACTTTTTTGTAGAGAATTTTCCATTCTACATTTTTTGTTGGAAACATTTTTTCATCAGATGAGAATTTTTCAAAATAAATGCAAAAAACTCTAAGAAATCACGATTTTCTGCTGTTTTTCCAAAATAGCAGCTCAGATATGTCCGACCGCCGATTTTTATGATCATATTCGTATTCAGGAGGCAAAAATACATCGAAAACATGTCCCGAATATTTTTTTTGAGGTGACGTAGTAATTGTAAAGTTTTACCACATTTTGTAATATTAAAAGAAGTATTTAAAAAATTCGTAGAAAATCGGTTTCAGTTAAGAATTGATAAATGTAAATTTTTACAAACGGAAATAGAATTTGTAGGATATTTAATTTCAGAAAAGGGCATAAGTCCAACAAAGGAAGGAGTAGTAGCAGTTCAAAAAATATCTGTTTTTCGTAATATAAAGGAAGTACAGAGTTTTGTAGCATTATGCTCATATTTTCGCAAATTTATTCGATCGTTTTCGATAATAGCTAAACCTCTATATGATTTGTTACGAAAGAACGTTCAACTTTATTTTGGAAAAAATGAACTAGATGCATTTGAAAACTTAAAGAAGAAGCTAGTAGAAGCTCCAGTGTTGACTATATATAATCCATATAACGAAACTGAGCTTCATTGCGACGCAAGTACTGTAGGTTTCGGAGCTGTATTGCTACAAAGAGGAAATGACAAACAATTTCATCCGGTATTTTTTTTCTCTAAACGCACTACGGACGCAGAAACGAGATACCATAGTTTTGAGCTAGAGACGTTAGCAATTGTATATGCTTTGCGATGCTTTAGAGTATATGTAAATGGTATTAAATTTAAGATTGTAACAGACTGTAATGCTTTAGCTCTTGCGTTAAAAAAGAAAGATATAAATCCGCGCATAGGAAGATGGATATTAGAATTACTTGAATTTGATTATATAACCGAACATCGTCCAGGTACAAAAATGAATCATGTTGATGCGTTAAGTAGACTACCTGCAGATGTATTAGTCATAGAAGATAATTCATTCGAACTGAATTTGTCCCTTAGTCAAAGTCGCGATAAAAAGCTTCGTGAATTGCGTGAAGAACTTCAAAAAGCAGAGGATGCACATTTTGAAATGAGAAATGGAATAGTTTATAGAAAACATAACAAAGATTTGTCATTTTATGTTTTTCAAGCAATGGAATCGCACGTTCTTAATCAATACCATGATCAAATGGGTCATTTGGGAACTGAGAAAACATTAGAGACAATGTTAAAAAGTTATTGGTTCCCTTGTATGAAACAAAAAATTAAGAATTACATTTCTAATTGTTTAAAGTGCATTGCATTTTCTCCGTCAATTGGTAAAAAGGAAGGATACTTACATTCTATTCCTAAGAGTCAAATACCGTTTGAAACGTATCATATTGATCATTATGGACCGATAGATAAAGATCGATTAACGAAGCGGTATCTTTTAGTTATCATTGATGCGTTTACGAAGTTTACAAAATGATATCCAACAAAAACCACGGCAACTAATGAAGTAATTAATAATATGACATCACATTTTCACAATTATAGTAGACCACGTGTTATTATATCAGATCGAGGTACGGCTTTTACTTCTAATGAATTTCAAGAATTTTGTAAAGAAAATGATGTTCAACACATTCGTATTGCGACTATTTCTCCTAAAGCGAATGGTCAGATAGAACGTACAAATAGAGTTTTAGGGCCCATGATAAGTAAACTCATAAATAACGATGAGAAAATATACTGGTACAAAGTAATAACAGATATCGAATTTGCAATAAATAATTCGGTTCATAAAACCACAGGCGAAACTCCTAGTAAACTTTTATTTGGAATAGATCAAAAAGGTAAAATTATCGACAGAATTCGTGAATACTTAGAAAACACAATTAATAACGATAATGATCGCGATTTAAAGAAATAGAGAGATAGAGCTGCTAAGAAGATAGAAAAAAATCAAAAATACAATAAGGAATACTTTGATAAAAAACGTAAACCAGCACACATGTACAAACTAGATGATTATATAATGATAAGAAACATAGATACTACTAAAGGCGCTTCACATAAAATTATACCAGAATTTAAAGGGCCTTATAAAATAGCGCGAGTTTTGCGAAACGATAGATATGTTATAAAAGATATCGAAAATCATCAGGTAACTAACAAACCTTATGAAGGAACATGGGAAGCAGGAAATATCAGACCATGGATACAAGACAAACCTTTAGAAAATTACTCTTAAAATTATAAATTCAAAAACGAATAATATTATGTTGTTATATGCTAGTTTTAGTTAATGTTAGTTACATTTAAGTAATATGTCTTTGTGAAATTTCTATTATTGTTATTAAGCACTTATAACGCCGGACTCCGAGGGCGGAGATCTAAAGTCAGAATTGGCGGAGTGTAATAGCAGTAGGCCTAGAGCTAGTAACTAGAATCCCTAGGCAATTACTTTAGTTCTCTTTTTGTTTAATCGTTGTAATTACTGAAAAGCATGTTTATGTATTGTTATAAAAGAGAGAACGTGTGGTTCTTCTTCCTTCGACCTTTTTCGAGTACAAACGTGTATTTTCAAACTCTGAATAAAACTTATATATTAGTCTACTCCAGTCTTTAACTACGCGTCCTGACAACGATTCCCAGAGAACTATTACAATCTCGTTAACTCAACTAGGATACATGGCCCTCTCTCAAGGTGCACATAATGTGCATGTACGCGCTGTTGTGAGTGAGATAGTCTAGTGCGTAGGCGCGCTGTGATACGATCGCGTTACGTTCGATTTACCTTCGTAAGTGTCTCCGCTCCCAAGACAAGATGAAGTTGACCACGTGCACTGCGTTACTTCTCGGTACGTAACCACTGACTGATTTCTGTCAACGTCGATGGATGATTTTCCCACGGTTTCCTCCTAAAACTCGCATACACTTGTTATCATATGATACACAATAATGATAGACTATCTAGTTTACTATTATATACTATTTATAATTTATCGAAAAAATCGTCGATAAAGAAATATTTATAACAATGCAAACAGTCATAGCTCTCTGAGACATTCTATATACCCTACAATTCCTTACATTATTCCTTTATTTAAAAGGTTTTTTTATAACCGTACTATGCATATCTGGAAAAGTATAACTTGTCAAGAAATTTTTCCTCGCTTCTCTGGTATCATAATATACAAAGCAATTCGGACACAGACATCAAGACACTTCAGAGTCCTCAGAATGTAAGAGAGTTCATTATGAATTGTATTTAATAATTGTAGTTTTCTTTCCCAGAAAAAGATGGTTTGATGCGAATTTATTTAAACTAGAGTGATTTTCAATAGTAAAAATCTATTATTTAAAAATGAGATTTTTTTTAGATAAGACACATAAAAAAATCCTTTCAAATTGTAATTACCAAGCGACACCTCGAGTATTTAAGAATAAAATATCTCCTTTCAACTGGAGAAACGCGCTTTCTTATACGATCTCAAAAGCTTCCTCAGTCATCCTAACGCATGCCTAAAATATAATTAAAATAAGTTTGTCATTTCATCAATTTGAAGCGATAAAAATAAATTGACGCGGACAACGACATCGATAGTATTATGCCGACTAGCAGAGTTTATTGCCAGATTAAATGTCAATTAGCTTGCAAGATTAAATGTCAAAAGTCAACTCCACGTTATATATACATTAAATTTCGCCGTAAATTCGATGAGGCGAAAGAGACGCACGTACGCACGATCTCTCTCGATTAAAAGTCGGAATTTTCAAGCTCTTTTGATTATTCACAGATGTAACTTGCAAGTCTTACATTATACACATGAGTATATGATATTACATCTTTGGAATGTTTCGCAAGATGAGTCACAATAAACCGCATCTAATGATTAATGTTACGTTGTCACACATGCATCATACAAATACATACACACACACAGAGCACTTATTGCAGTATGAACAATTATTTCAGTAATGTAATTCGCAAAGCGACTATAAAACGCACCTTCATTTTTGCAATAGCGGTTAATCATTGCATTCGTCAATCAAATTTGTCGACCTTATTGTTTTAAGTTTCTAACCGTAATTATGATGCCAATGAGAATCAGCATTATTCGTAGATGCATGATATTAAAAAAAAATGAGAAATTTTTTTACTTTACAAGAATCAATGATTACATAACTGATATTATTAAATTTAAATATCAAAATCATATGCATTCTCTATAAGTACTTATAAAGAATGATGACGAATTCACAATTTCCAAGAATAATTCAATTTATTATCAATATTAATGCGATGAATATCATGTAATATGTATCTATATGTAGCTTTCAACATTCTATGTATGTATAACTTTGATCAATGTCTAATTTGCAGCATCATCGCTATTCCCAAAACATCGATTATTCCGACTGATATAAAATGCAAATCAACACATTACGTCATTTTAAATTAGCAAAACTTGAGGCTGTAAACAGTAGAAACGCTATTTTAGAACAAAAACAGCGTTACCTATTAAATGTTATTATTATTAATAATTAATAAGAAAGAAAAATCGAAAAAATTAAACTTTTACCTTTACAAAGTCGTTCTGAGCGAATTTCGTTAGCGAAATTTTTGCCGATTCGATTAAAGAACCATAAAAGTGCAATTTTCTGTTTCTTTTCCTGTATATAAATGAAAGGATAAATAGAAATGTATAATTAGTGAGGAAATAATCGCTATCGGTTTCCTTCTATTGGCGTATAATGTAGAGTGTAGAGTAATACACAGATAAAGTATATGCCATAATATTGTTATACTCGTTTCTTCTCTCAATGTTAGATATGAAAAATAAACCGTCAATTTCATAGATTCTAGTTTGTCTGAAAAAAAATATTTCCATATAATTTACACAAATTTTGTAAGAATAAACTCTCTATCTCTTTAAAAGATATTCTCTCCTTTTTTCAGGTCTTCTTGCATGTACGCGTTCGAAAGAGAGCGGACCGTCTGCCGACGAGGTACCGAAAGGGTTCGGCTCACAATTAACGCATCAGCACTGCCCAGCTTCGAGGAGAAAAATTTCTTGAAAGAAAAGTGCACGAAGAATGGCGGACCAGGCGCATTCGAAAATGTCCAGCGAGCCGAAGTGGATATGAAGTAATGCCTTTAGTCGCTCATTAATATCACGGATGTCAGAGCGGAGATCGAGAAGTACAAGCCGGCAATCTGGACATAATGTTTAAGAATTATTGCAACGAGCGTTTCTTTAAGAGTTCCTTCTCCGACGCGATAAAACATTGTCTGACAAAAGCGGAGCTGGAAGACGAAAAGATTGTGAAACTCACCGACTCGTTGTTGGACTCTATTTGCTACAAAGTGGGAGATCTCATCGTCCGTAAGTCTGATAGTTCTAAGATGCTTCTCTTTTTAAAGCTTTTCTTTCTTATCTTATAAATTATCCTTCATATACCTCTTAGAGAACTTCTTTCAGAATTTTACGCCGTTGATTAAAGTGTCGTTAACATTACAATAATCTGGATTATCTCATATTTGCAGTTTTTATATCAGACGGAGGACCGGAATGTTTCTAATCTAAACAGGAATATATTTAAAATTGTGTCGCACATACGCATAGTGGTAACTTTCCAAAAACTAATCTATCTGATAACAATAGAACTCGACAGTTTGCCGTTACTGATTTTCAGTCAAGAATGCGGGTAAGAAGTACACAGTTTTACATTTTTTTTAGTTTAAAATTTAATTATTGCAAAATGCTTATTTTTTAAATTTTCCATAAAATAATGTAAACATTTATTAGATGTATCGCACAGAGATAAAATCAGCTTCCAAATCTGAGTCGTGAAGGACTTAAAACGATGTCGGGATCCAACGCCCGCGAACATAATGAATTCCATATTTAGTTTAATCATGCCAGTAACATATTGCAAATATTTTTATTCGTTTCCCAGTAGCTTCAATATATTACAGCGAGAAGACCTCCTTCTTGCCAACTTTGCTGGTGCCTCGCACATGACAGATGCATTGTTCATCTTAGCAATTATTTCGCTCATCGTAGCAAGCTACAGTAATTTCACTCCTGCGACAATGTAAGCACACACATTGTAAAGCTTTAAAGTATATTCCAAATACTTGTCGATGCGACAAACAGAAATATGTGATGAGATTGTGGCGGAACGAAAATATGTACGATGAGGAAATAAAAACCGAAAATAAAAAGGGTGCTGTTATATTTAATATTCTTTTTCTTTTTTATTATTTACATAAAAATGTTTTTTTTTATATTTAATAAAACAAATTCTCAAGTTTTTGTTCTTTTGCGTAGGCATACTTTCTTTTGCTTTATATTGGAGTGCACAAAGCTTTTTACTTCTTTGTACGATCAATAGATGAAATAAAGTATTGTGCTCTTAGAATTAATAAATTCACATTTATACATTGACATTTGTACTGGTAATGCATACATATATGGGTATTTCATTTTATTAATGGAACTGCAAGTATAACTCGTAAGTTATGGCGAATGTATCTTAATGTTACAGTTTAAATACTAAAGTCCGTTTTTGTAAAGACATCTCGTTAAAACAATAAATTTAAGAGAAATTCTCAAAACCTTATTTACAAAAAAGTCTTCTTATTTCATACAGGCCTCATTTACAGATGTTAAAAAATTTATAACTTTTTTCCAGAAATTTATACTCTAATTCTTCTTATATTTTATCGATATTTCTAATATTACAAAAAATGTTTCTTTACGTGTAATAAAACAAATTCTCAAATCCGTTTTTTGCATATGCATACTCTCTTTTACCTCAAAAGTAATGTATCAGAATTATATAACATGTTAATGAATTTAAGATGCAAATAGTTTCAAGTTATATAACAAGTGACAATTTTAATTAATCTTGATTTATTAGAGTACGCGAGAAACCTAAGTATTTAAAATCCAAATGTTAAAATTTCTTCTTTAACTAAAAATAGTACATTTAAATCTTCTCTTTTATTTGCTACATATTAAACATAAAGTATATAATTATTAAATTGAAATATATTGAATATATGTTCACGTTTGTGTTATAGTTATAGTTAATGTTATAATATTAGGAAAGAACGGGCTAAATAAGAGCCTAGCGCGGAAATCGGTGCGCAAATTTAATGTTTGAAATGTTTTTTTATTTTGTACGTTTCGGTCCTGTGCTGTGGACCATCTTCAGAATTTGTTTGTTACGTCCTGTAGACTCCACGATTCTTTTCTTTCCCACGATCCGAGAGCGGGTGCAACTTTGGAAAAAATCGTAAAAGTCAAAATTTCTTTGAATTTATTATGGGAAATGCGCCGCGTAGGCGCTAGAATGATTAGGAAATACACACACGGACATAATAAACTCATGGAAATATAGACACCGTGACATATTTACGAGACAGAATCTGGATAAAAAATTAAGAAGAAAGGGAAGAAGCCATAAAAATAAGATTCCAGAGACATTCTGTGACACTCTGTTTATATTTAGATGGCAATCTATTAACAGTTTAAACCAAAAAGTATGGACAAACTGACACTTTCCCACGGCAGAAATCTTCAATAAATTATAACAAAACCAAAGATGGACACCGATAACATCGGGTTCGCGTCCGAAAGCTGCACGCGCACTCGGAGAGCAGACGCGATATACGCATTACCACTGTCTCAAGAGGGTAATAAAAGTCAACCCCTCTTCATTCGCGGGTGCATCACGCGTTTCCTTAAACATAAATTACGACGAACAAACGCTGTCTCCGAAGCCGTAATTCTTAGAATTTCTCGATTTTGGAAGACGTTCTCCGATTCGCAGAAAATAAAACAAACCCTGCGATTCGTCACACCTTTCTAACTTACCCCACGGAGGAGGTAACTAAAATTCGTGAGAAGAATAATTAAGAATCCTAATTCGTCAAAATTTTCCAGTGACTAAGCGGAGGGCGTGTACCAAAAACAAAATATAAACCGAGGTTCTCGCAGAGCGCGGCATTCGTATTCGTATTCGTATTAGCAGACACAGTCACATCCGCTTTCGCAGACTTCTTCACTTCAGGTTACTGTATTACCGCGTACGATAGTACCGCCGACCGCGCAACAAATTCCGAACTCAGATCCACAGTTTACATTTCAAAAAGATTCAGAGTACTCACTCTGTAACTATCCGCGAGTGAGTGTAGTGGTAACAATGCTCACAAGAACGACTTAGAGGTTCACAACGAACAACACCGCTGAGGCCAAGCCCACCTTGACACCAAAGATTAAGTTTCCCACCTCAATATCGACGCTCTCAATAAGTAGTAAGCCACCCAAGAATGTATTTATAGTATGTATTAAGAATTGTATTTATTCTTCTGTAATATTGTTTCTTTCTCTCTGAAATAATTCTTGGATTTTATCAATGAAATTCAGAATCGCTTCTCCTTTATTAACCTATCGTTAAAATTCAATTCCCCACTCTTTCAATCTTTCTTTTTCAACTAATTTCCGGATTCTCAATCGTCTCTATTCTTCATACGTTGCTTCTAGTTTCTTACATTATTGTAGCGTGGACTCGCGACTTGTCCTTTTTGATCTCTTCCGGTTTTCATTTTTTTTGTGTTAAAGAATGTATATAAATATCTAAGTAGATTTGCACAAGAACAAAGTTTTCCTAATGAATAATTAAATCCAAGAATTGTTTTCATCTCAATCAGATTTTTTCCGCTACTAGTTTATTTACCATTCCCTCCGTGGAAAATTCGAAATAGACTAATGAAAATTTTGGCTCGGGCTTGACAAATTCGGCTATTTATTTTTAACATAATCGCACCCTTCCGCAATGAACCTTACTAAATTCAAATTTTAATTTTAATCTTAATTTTATACATACCCGAGCGGCGTCCACAATGAGAGAGAGAGAATCCCCATACACACACATTTTAATTCTATTTATTTGCCTAATCAAATAACAATTGTATTAACCAGTCAGAAACTTAAATTTAATATTAGAATCTATCCCAGAGCCTTCTGACTGATGACCGCCGAACGATTGTAACACCCGCGGAAATGAAGACTCACTCACACTAACACACACTCGATCCTATTTACATACGTCTCGGTACTCCGTCGATCTATTTTATATGTTAATCACGTACTATAACCTAAGCTTTTATGTCAATAAATTTTTCATTTAATTAATTTAGAATAAATTATAATGCTTAAAGGAAATTTCATTTATTTTAATTAATCCCGCTCTCATCTCCTCATCCTGAGATCGCACAAGGTCCCGTCCCGCGTAAAAGAGATTAGATTCTCTTACCGAAAAGGGACCACCGAGCGAATGCCCTACGAACAGAGTAATAGCGACCGTCCCAGTCGTTTACCTGTTCGGGCCCGTTAAAATTCGCTCGACTCGAGGCGCGTGCCGGAAAGCACCTGTTTCGAGAAAACGGTAAGTTACGCCCTTCCGTTCGACTACCTTTTCCGAGTCTGGACGTAACAGTGTACACTTCATGTAATTTAGATCTTATGCATGACTGTTGGCGTGTCATTTCAATCTCTTCATTCAAACATCGTGTGTAATCGTCGAACGTTATCGTTCTCGCGACGACGTTACTCTTGACGCCTTTGACCGTTTTTGTATCCTTTTTACCATCCACTCGCAACGCGTACATTTTTGCTCTAAGCCCGACAAATTCAGTCATAATTATACCGTTGTTTTCATCTTTCATTAGATCCGGTATCTTTTTATTCACAAGCGGTATACCGTACGCATTGTCTGCAGGATAATCGCTCGTATCGAATTTCTCGACGTTGCGCTTTATATTCTCATACACATCTTCACACTCGATGTGATAAATGAGACTGTCTGTGTCGGTGTACATTACTCGACATTTGTCACGATACATTGGTGACATGTATTCGTGATGAAACTCGTACAAACATGTTTTGGAAATGTCGAGTATGCACATACCAACATAGATTGGTTTGTCAAATTTTACCTCGAGTTTGCGCAATTCGACAGCTATAAGATTTTCCAAAAATATGCTTCTGCTATGAAAATTTGATTTCGCAATCATTGCCTCTACACCGTACATTCAACCCCAATATGTTAAGAGTTTTACATCGACACGATTACGCACGTTTTCCATCGTTTTACCAAATACTGCATTATTCATTAATTTGTATATATTTTTTTCAAAATCATTTTTCGCGAGTATTCTAAATTGTGTATTAAGTTCGATATAATTACGAAGCCATAGAGATTGTGCAAATTGTAATATACGATGTATTTTTGTAACGCGAAGACCATGTCGCGTACATTGCTGCAGGTTGCGGTAGTGTATCACGTAACACTTCTTATCATATAAGGTTGCTAGAAGCTTGTCCTGTCGTTTACCGGGTGGTTTGTCACGTGTCGGACAAGACGGTAGGTCAGCGTGCGTATCGTGTAGATGCTGCGAGTATTCCAAATCTATTTCGAGAATGTAACCTGTAGGTGAATCTAGCGCGATCGATGATACGTTAAAATCGAATACATCGTCGACCCATCGAAAATCAGCATAAGGCAATGACTGATACATTGCCCATCCGTACAAATTATTTACATCGAAATACATGAGATACGATGGTTTCGATGGATCGTACAATTGCATGTACTTGTTATTAGCATATGCATATCTGTTGGAGCATTGGCTTAGTCCACCGCGTATACCACGTTTGATAAACATTACCATGTCGATATCAGTAAACAATTCGAACGTAATATTTGTATGCTTCAACATGGCATCCCACGTGTATCCGGGGAAAGTATAGCAATACGCGGGATCGAGTCCATAACTTTTAATGCAGCTATCGCGAAAATTTTCAAAAATGTCTGCTAATAACAAGACATCGGTTTTTAAATACAAGTCGCTATATTCACCCAGCGTTCGAATGGAGAACCGCTTCCATACATTCTCGGCGTGTGCGTAATTGCTCTCGGATACTGTGTCACCAGTCAAGGAACTGTAAAATGATTCGCGCGGTGGTAAACATGTATCTTGAAGTCTTTCGAAACAGTCTATATATTCGTACGAAAATACACTTTTCCGTGTTAATAAATTGAAATTTTCAGTTGATAAATTTTGAAATTTCGATTTTAAAATTAAGAGTTTATCTTTATTAAAAAATGAAGCCAATTTGTCAAGACTGGTTGTAAGAAATTTATACGAATCGATTAAACGCAAGTTAATATTTCTGGAATTAATATATCTGGAATTATAATCTGTAAGTTTAACATTTTTTGTGAACGATATATATTTTTCTTTGGTTATCGGAAGTACATCGATTCTCCCTTTGAACGCTGTACTATTTCTTTAATTATAGAATGTGCGTTGTAACCGGATAAATTGTGAAATACTATTGGAATGATAAAAGAATCTTTATAATTTACATTACACTTTGAATGCGCGGGACCTCTGTACCGTCCGGTGAGGTGGCAATGATCGCGTACGCGTATATCATCTTGCGTGAATGGTTTTTCACATATATGACAATGTGTTGCGCTATGAAATTTTTCAGACTCATCAGATGTCAAATTTATCATGGGGACATTAGTTGATAAAATAGTGTGTACATGTTGTGCTAAATTTTTAAGTTCTTTGGTGAACCATGATACGCAATCTACACTACGACGAGAATGATACGCGGATAATGAATTATTGTACGAGCAATGTACATAATAAGCTATGCTAAATACTTTGTGATGTTGATAAAAATTTCTCTCCTTATCTGTCTTCGCTAAAATGCATTCCAAGTCGGCATACACCACGAATGGAAGCCGCTCTTTGTTGTAGTAGTTGTTGAATGTGAGCCACTTGTCATCTCTCGGTAACAGGATAGCGCAGTTGTTCATCTCCCGACAGTCTACCATGTGTGACTGTAACTTGTCGTTTGATCCGAAATAGTGCAAACATCTGTAAAAAATAATAATTTTCTTTTATCAATTGTACATTTTTATAATTTATATATTACATTCTTATTAAAATATACGTATCCAATCGCATATATATTTTTGACCGTTATGGTTGCTCAATTGTGATGACACAAGTCGGGATAGATTCTTGATCCATGCGAAATCTTGATCCAACGCTGTTGTCATGTGGATCTTCCACGTACAGCAAGTTGACATGCTTGTCTTTCTTCAGTTCACTGAGACGTATCGGGACAATGCCCACGTTCCCGTGCATGCGTATTATCAATGTGTATACATTGATTGAAATGTCATTCGCATGTTCAAACTTTTTAATTTGATTTACAGTCACTGGAAACTCAATGCCCTGGAGATTAAGCACTGTCGTGTAATGCGGATAGGAGAATTCCCGTTCCGCGTTTCTTTCAGCAGGATATAGAGCAGCAACCACCGCCCACGCGAAACAGGCATTGTTATTAGATTTCACATTAACCACTGCTCTTTTTAACATTATCTTCTGCGGTAATTTAATATAACATCCCGCGTGCATTGGATTATATTTGTTTATATTTACAGTCAAATCGAGAATCCGCGACAGTGCCCAACCGCTATCGCGTTCTTGAAATTCTTCTAGTGATGTTAGAGTGGGCTCGACAACGCGTCGTTCATACCACTCGTGTAAATCAGATGTCTGAAAGAGTTCATAGTTTCGCGTATTGATTGATTTATTTGCACGTTTATCACCCGCCACAAACTCACCGTTAAATACTGTATTAACTTTCACATTAATGTGTCTTTCCATAACTTTTCGCACGTTCTCGAGCACGATACCGCTAGCATCCTCGAGAAATTGACGAGGTTCGATGTGGTTGTGATTGATGACCGCACCAGTCAATATGCGGTTCTCAAGCGCTGTATCAATTTTACGCCAAATGAGTCCTTCTTCTCGCCGACTGCACCCGGCACCTGCATGTACGAAGCGTCTGCGTAGCAAATTTTTCAGACCTTCGAGTCGTGCGATTCGGGCAACCAGTGATTGTCGATTTCCAATCGATAATCGTGGACGTTTGATTCGACTTTGATCTTCCAGCGATTTGATACATACATCGCATTGTGCCTCCCACACAATGTACTCCTTTACCGAATTCGCTAGAGTAGCTTGCTCACATAGATTTTGCTCCTCCTCCATATTTCCAAAACTAACAAGATCTTGATGACTGTTATCTCGGATGAAAATACTGAGAGAGTGTGCTTCTTTACCATGATTATATATCTCCTTGTACTGTGAAGCGTCTTGTATCACATTTCAACTAAATCTTTATTTCGCGGTTTGTCGTATGTTTTCATCAGATTGATTCTTGCATTTTAGAGACGATGTCATCTCAAAGTCAAAAGTTTCAAATTACATGCAGCTGTACTATTAGCGCATTTTAGTCTTTTTGTCACACATGTTTTCAGACAATGTTATCTCAAAGTCAAAAGTTTCACATTACATGCAGCCGTACATTGGCGCGTGAAAAATTTAGATTACGTTACATTTGTGGTTAAATTTTTTTCTCACGGTTTGACACGTACATTTTTGATTGAACATTCTGGTATAATTTCATCGCAAATAGCAGCCATACATCGGCGCTTGAATATAACACATCAACAATAATCCCCTCCACGAATAGTAGTCGTACATCGGAGGCACTTGAATAATACATCAGCAATAATCCCCTCCACATTGCAATTTGCAAAACTGGGGAATTGCGTGTAATATTTAAAATAATTTAGTTTTGCATCAACCACTTATTTGAAAGGTTCATATTCCGCTGAAGGAAGCAGCATGAATTACTACGTTCCGATTCAGGATGATAAAATTTCCTCGAAGAAATGTAACAAGTAAGTTTCGATAAACTATTGTATATTTTATATTTTTCTCATAATTTATTAAAATTTTTTTATAGCATTTCATCCGAGCCTCGTCGTGCGGTTCGTATACTTGGAAGAAGATATGCCTTAACCGCGACATCGTATAAATATTTGGAGATTGGAATCAGCGTTGGAGCTGTATCTTGCCTGGAATTAGTTCTTGGTGATAATAGAAGCAATCAAATAGTATTGTCTTTTGATACATGGAAATCATTGATGCAGAAACGAGCTGACATTGAGCGACTACAATCAGTTGAAACTGCATTATGGATTTGAGATCTAACAATCAAAGTGGTTAAAATGTCTAATTCAGAAATTGTAAAAATTGTGTTGCATGATGGTAATTCTTTGTACATGAAACCACCGACTTTACTACATTTATTCGACTTTGAAAATTGTATACGTCACATGTATTTCTGGTTATGTGAAAATACACATATTGTTAATCAAAAGTTTCAACAATTTGCAACTATTTTACAACGCAATAATATCAGTGATTTATGCAATGCTGTAAAAGTGATACGCGAAAGTGATGCGTTTGATAGCGAATCACTCATAGATTGTGAATTATTATCATGTGCTGTAAATGATATTCTCCATGACGCTTGTAATAAATAAATTATTTTTACAAATTTAAATTGTGAATTTAATTTCTTTTTTCCTCTGTTCTTTATAAATATAATACAGTGTAATATGCGTGTGCATATTCAGCAAAACTTTAGTCTCCTGCTTGCGATGTAGAAAAATGAGTTAGATGATACTCCAGTTAGAAGGAGACAAGAAATGTAAAATTAAAATATATAATCGAGAAGAGAGTGTGCAACATTATACAGTCTACGTTCTTCTCAAGTCGTATACATTCGTGTGAAAATTGTAAAAGTTAACTGTTGGACCTTGTGAGTTGTACACATATGTTGGATGTGGAAGTTATGATTATTGATGATTCGGATGAGGATGTGTCAGATGTTGAAGTGATATTTATTGACAATTCTGATGAAGAAGAACAGCTGGACAATAATATAATTGAAATATTAGAAGATTCGTACTATGGCAGTGATAGCGATGACGAATGTGTAGAAGAAACACATCGAGAGTTAGGACGGGAGATCGTTTCCATGGATCAATTGAAGAAAATGTGCATTGTATATTTTTATTATGAGACTTATGACTATTTCAAGTTTTGCACAACATGTTTTTTCGGGATGGTGGATTTATTACCGAGAGCTCGTGCGGTGCGAAGACACGAAACTGCATGTTTTGATGTGATACTTGGAGAGTATTGCAACCAGTGCAGACAACCACTGCATCAAATTTTGCCATGCAATATGTGTCCAAATTGTATATAATAACAATATAAGTAATAGGCTCTGTTATAAAATAAATTGAAAATAACGGGCTAAATAAAAGCCAAGGCGCTGTTAGGGGTGCGCAAATAATTCTTTTTTCTTTTTGGTTATTGTAAAAAAAACCTTTTATTAAGAACGAACAAACGTACGTTTCGGTCCTCCTATCGGACCATCATCAGCGGTGTCAAAAATTAAATGAAATGTTCGTGCGTTAGTTTCTCCGTGGTCATCACGGACCTCACCATCTGTTAAACGAAATAATTCCTCTCCCGGTTCCAGTCGTGAAGGAAAAATTGCCGTGGGTCTTAAGGGTTGTCGCCATTTTGACTGTAATTCGTTGAGCGGTGACAGGACCGTGAGCCGTGAGAGACGATACACAACTGAAAATTTAATTTTTGACACCGCTGATGATGGTCCGATAAGAGGACCGAAACGTACGTTCGTTCGTTCTTAATAAAAGGTTTCTTTTTACAATAACCAAAAAGAAAAAAGAATTATTTGCGCACCCCTAACAGCGCCTTGGCTCTTATATAGCCCGTTATTTTCAATTTATTGTATATAATAATATTTGTAAGTACTTCTTAGTTTTTAAAAATTTAATAATATATAAATTAAAAATACTAAAAATTTTTTCTGTTATAAAAGCCCCCGCTGTCTCAGCCAATGCCGCCCACTCCCACACTATATTTATATATACATATATATATTTTTTATATACTAAATTTTTTTTATATATTATATTATGTTTTTATACATTATATTACATTTTTATTGTATATCATAATTTATATTTTTATATATTTTATATATTATATTTTATATTTTGCATATTTTAATTTTTATATTTATATTATTTTTAATAAACACACACACAAATTTGTAAAACACACACACACACATATTGAATAAATGTTTATTTTATTATTATGAATGTTTTTTTTTAAATATCACGCCTCCTTAGCTCTATAAAATAAAGAAAAAAAAGAAAAAACATAAACAAATAATAAATAAAATAGAAAAAATAATAAATAAAATAAAAAAAAATAATAAATAAAATATAAAAACATTAAAAAGAACAAAAAAACATGAAAAAAATAAATGAAAAGAAAAAACATTTAAGAAAAATAGAAAAAAATTAATATACGTCTCTCTTCTCCTTTTTTAATCACGCGCTATATCTCTCTCACACTAAAGCCGCTCTCTCACGCGCTATTGCTCTCTCACGCGAACGTTGCTCTCTCGAGAACGCGCTACCTCGCGTTATCTTTCCTTCTTCCTCTCAAGCGTGCAAAGACCTCTCTCTTGCGAACGCGCTACCTTTCTCGCGGTTCCCCTTCCGTCACAGACCCCCGCACCAACAATATTCATCATGCACCTACAATATGCGTCATACACCTTTCACTCCCCGCGGACCCCTCGTCGATCGACCGCGGTCTTACACCTTCCCCTCCCCGCGAACCCCTCGTCGTCAAGCGCAGTCGTACACCTTCCCCCACCCCGCAGACACCCCAGATGCATCGCGGTCTAACATCTTCCCCTCCCCCGCGTGATGTCATTCCCAACGAACATAAATCCCCCCCCCCCTCGGCAGCAGTTACCGCGCTCGCTAATCCCCCCCCGTGACATCATTCCGCGCGTCCGTAATCCTTCCGGGTGACGTCATTCCCATGCGGCCATAAATCCCCCCCACCGGTGACGTCATCCCCACGCGCCCGCGGAAACCTCCTGCCCCTCGCCCCCCTCAGAGGACCAGAGTTAGAACTCTTATTATTCCCCTACTGTCGCGGATAATTTATTAAAGATATCATACGTATCTTTGATTTTTCAGTTCAATTATTGCTGCGGCTGGATTACGAAACTAACTTGGATTATGAACTGACAATGGAACTTACGTAAAAAAACCGTTTTTGCAGATAAATTCAACGTGGCAAAAGATTGACAATGTTTGGAAGCAAACTCGTATTTTGGTGGTGTTGCGCGCTTTTGTTCGTCGCTTCATCTTCAAAACATCATCGAAACTTCACAAACGACAACGAGAAACGTGACATTTTGAAGGCGCAATTCAAGATTGACAAGAATTCCATAAAAAACTATGTGGACGAAAAGGAAATAGATATTTCAACAATATATAAATTCAATGAAATTCATTCTAATGAAGATAGCAATGAATGCTTTATTCCACATATGATAAGCGCAACGTCGCTGATATCGCAACGAGATGTTTGCAAGGCCTGCTGTCATCTCGAAGATCACCTGACTGAATGCATTCCTGGAAAAATCAAAGTTTTTCACGCTTTCGTAGAAGAGCAATATTCGTTGCAAAGCAAAAATCAAGAGATAAACTTAACAGCATATGAATTCTTATACGATCCGTGTCAAAAGATTAAACAGTTCTATATTAAGAAGTATAGTGATATCAAGGAGAACGTGCTTATCGCTAACGACACTGTATATTTTCCTTATCACACTGAATTCGTCGAATCAAAATCCTTTTGTCTGATGGACGTGAACGGGGACATCTTACGCATTGGGTGTAATTTTACCATCTTTAACATAAACTTTCCAACGAAAATTGTTTACAGAATCTTAATTTATAAATTAGATAGCCCTGATAGCCCCCTCAATCCTATCATACATCATCATAGAAGTATACGTATTAGTTTTCGTATTATTTCTATACTGTTTTTGCTGACAACAGTTCTAGTGTACTCTATATTACCACAACTTCGTGACAAACACGGCTTTATACTGCGCAATCGCATCAGTGCGATAATTGTCACATACATATTTTATAGTACGAACGATGTAGATCTGGGGAATTATATCATCGAATCTATAATCGGTATAGTATATCCAAGACATGTAACAATAAAATCAATGCAACATAAACATTTATTAGTATGTATTCGTGGGTTAATCAATTTTTAATGATAAAATTCAAATTTATACAGTTTGTTAAAACTTTGTAAACACGAGACCTTAAAGGAAATTAAATTGAAATATTTGGTGCTCTTTAACGTACAATTATACAACTTTGGTTTATCAGAATAAATATTTTTTTATGTCGTTAGAATATTGCAAAGTTATGCCTTTTAAATAAAATATTATTTAACTTAATATTAACACATTTTCAGAAAAATTATATTGTCTTTTTTTGTTCGTATATTTTCAATAAATTAAAATAAATAATAATAGGGAAAATTAATATAATTCGACCCAACTAGCAAATAACTTACACGGGCGAAGTTGGAAGAATATTTATAGGGAGACGTATCTCTTGGTTCGAGATTACAAGATTCCCCTGATTATATTTCAACCATACCGTGAATAAATAGGCGAGAAAAATATAGGTCCGAAAAGTCGCTGAAGCAGGAATCGAACCTGCGTCTTTCGCTTGCCGGGCGACTGCTTTTAACCAACTAAGCTATTCAGACCCTTTCGATCCTATATTTTTCAATTGCCTTTTAAATAGATGTTAGTAAACAATAATTTTTGAGAACAATTTTTACCGGCTCTCAACGGTGAAAGAAAACGGTGAATTTACATCTTTCACCGTTGAGAGCCGGTAAAAATTGTTCTCAAAAATTATTGTTTACTAACATCTATTTAAAAGGCAATTGAAAAATATAGGATCGAAAGGGTCTGAATAGCTTAGTTGGTTAAAAGCAGTCGCCCGGCAAGCGAAAGACGCAGGTTCGATTCCTGCTTCAGCGACTTTTCGGACCTATATTTTTCTCGCCTATTTATTCACGGTATGGTTGAAATATAATCAGGGGAATCTTGTAATCTCGAACCAAGAGATACGTCTCCCTATAAATATTCTTCCAACTTCGCCCGTGTAAGTTATTTGCTAGTTGGGTCGAATTATATTAATTTTCCCTATTAGAATTTATTTACTAGCGACAGAAAAATTATTAATTAGTTAATTAAAATAAATAAGTTTTCGCATGGACATAGTGGTATTTGTCAGTAATCGGCATTTTGAAACAAATTTACTAATCGAGACGTTGTTTATTCTATTGTTCCAGATTCAGGTTGCTATTTCGGCTTTTTGACAACCATCTTTTGGTCAACTGTAATGAACTTCGACATGTGGTGGACATTTAGGTACATTGTCAAGTATATATTTCATGCTATATTTTATCTATAATATAAATTAATTTTTATAAATTTGTGATTAATATATTATGCAAATACGACATATTTGTCTAAGATATTTAGATTTGATATATAAATATACAAAGAGCGAGTAAGGGGGCGAAGGAGAGAGAGAGAGAGAAAGAGAGAGAGAGAGAGAGAGAGAGAGGGAGGGAGAGAGAGGGAGAGGGAGGGAGAGAGAGATGGAGAGAGAAGGAGAGGGAGAGGGATAGGGAGAGGTAGAAGGAGAAGAGTTTGGAGATGGTGAGGGAGAGAGGGGGGGGTGGGGTGAGAGAGAGGGAGAGGGAGAAGGAGAGGGAGAGGGAGAGGGAGTGGGAGAGGGGGGTGGTGAGGGAGGGAGTGTGAAGGAGAGGGTGGGAGAGGAAGGGTGAGGGAGGGAGAGGAAAGGGGCGGGAGGGTGGGGTGGGCTGGAGAGGGGGAGAGGGGGAGAGGGGGAGAGGGGGAGAGAGAGGGAGAGAAGGATTAGATCTACGATATATAAAGACAAAACATATAATAATATCGTATTTTGGTTTGATCGGGAAGAATATTTTGTCGTGTCGTGTCGCGTGATAGTACAAACAACTATTTTAGTTAAGACATGTTAATTTGAAATGACAGGCAATACTTGTATAATTTAAAACGCATAAATTTTTTTATTGGAGATTTTTATTAGAACATTCTTTAGACGAGATTGGTTTTCACTTTGTGAATTCAGAAATTAATCTTTGAAAGCAATATGATGTTTCATTGAATTGGCATTATGAAATATTTATAAGAAATCATTATATGTGTTAAAAATTTACGATATAATATACGATATAATACGATATAAACGGTACTTTGCAGAAATATCTCTTCCTTACAAACAAACTTGTGGAATCTTCAACAAGAGAGAGAAGGGAGGAAGAAAGGGAGAAAGAAATTGATCATGTATTCCGTCTATGCGTGGGGAATCCCTTTCATTCTCACTATAGTCTGTGTCATTATGGATTCCGTTCCGTTAGTAACACTCCGACCAGAAATTAGCATTAGTACATTTCGGTTTATTAGTAAGTGAATAAGAAACTGATAACTCTAGTAACAATGGCATATTTAATTATGATAAAACTATATGTTTACGACTCTAATAACTTATGTGTTTCAAAGAAAATTATATTTTATATACTTACAAAATGTGATGTAGTACCGGAAATTCATTTCTTATTTTAGAATATATGAAGATTAACTGGTATCATTGGATTCCCTCGACTATTTGTATTATCTGTAATATATATTTATACATCTCTACGAAATGGAAGATCCGGCGTTATAAGAAAAACAGAACTAATCATCTGATAAATGTCGACAGCCGGGTTTATGACGAAAATAAAAAATGGTTTGTACTCTATCATCTTTACGTCGATATGTAATATAATCTATTTTATTAATGAGATTTATACCGCGCTATAATCATTTGCCTACGGCATCACAAATCCGATCGTTTTTATATTCTCGAGCCAAAAAAGGAATGATCATTTGCACACACATATATATATATATATATATATATATATATATATATGTATATATATATATATACATATATTAAATGTGTGTATGTGTAATAATTATAACTGTTTTCAAAAATTTACGATTATTTCATGTGTTCATTATTTGTAGACATACCTATATAAATAACATTAATCAAATTAATCAAATTAAACTTCAAAAAAATAATAAGGCAATTTTTTCAAATTTTAAGAGAGAAAAAAAGAGAAATGGAGCAAACGAGAGAGAGAAAGAGGGAGAAAGAGAGAAAGAAAGAGAATGCAAAATTCTTATTTTTTTGGTATTTATGCATAAAGGGGGCCTTCTCTCCGATTTGGTTTATTTTTAAATATGTTGTAGGGGGGGTCTTCGTGAGTAATTTCATGTATATATATATAAGGGTCGGACTCAAATAGGTTCGGAGGTACAAACTGAAAAAGGTTAAAAATAAAAAATAGCAAAAGTAGTAACCCCCGAAGGGGGGGGGGCGGAGCCCACTGCGTCCACGCATATACTTTACAACGCGAAGCGAGGTGCACCCTACAATTCTTGTGTGGATTGGAAAGTGTATGCGTGGACGCAGTGGGTTCCGCTCCCCCTACGGGGGGGGCTCCACTTCCGGAAGATATAACCTAACCCAAACCTATTTCTGATTTAAAACTAAAATTTGGTTTGGGTTAAGCTCTCTCTGTCCACTGAAGCAACACACACACACACACGCGCGCGCGCGCGCGCACACGCACACACACACACACACCGAAGGAGGGGTGCGGGTGGGGGACCGAAGGCCCCCCGCACCCCCCCTCGATGGGTGGAACTCGCTTCGCGTGGAATGTTGCAAACTTATGTGAATTATTTTTTATTTTTCTTTCTTCAGCTTGTATCTCCGAAACTATTTGAGTCCGACCCTTATATATACACTTACTGACAAAAGTTAAGAAACAAAATAATCGTTTGGTAACTACTGTATGTTGTTTATTTTCTGAGATACATAGGTTGGAAGCAAAAATAGCATAAAGAGATAACATTTCATACATCAACATACTACAAGTTTTTTTTCGATTATACTTGTATAAAGACTACAATTAATATTGAGTCGAAGAAACGAAATAAAACTTTGTGACAAAAATTAGGAAACATAGTTTACTTAAATAACACAGGTATGCATCGTCCTGCGTTCTGGGAAACAAAAGTCGTTTCTTACGTAATTTTGCTCGCAGAATCCGAATCTGGCCGCAGAATTACTCTATCACGTCAGGTTCCCGAGATAAATGGGTTGAAATAGCCAAAAAACAGCGATTTTGGCCATATTCATCCTATTCTTAATAACAAAGTAATTTTTTTTTCTTAAAAATACTCAATGGCATCTTAAAGTACTGGTTTTTATCTTGAAAATGAATTTTTGTTTTCAACAGTACGATTTTTTTTTGCTGAGATATTCTATTTCGAATGTAGAGAGTTTATAGTGCATTATAGCATAACATTTTAGGCTAATAGATCACATTTTCAATTTCTGTAACCCTAATGTGTGTGTGTGTGTCTGTCACAAGGATAATTGTGACACACACACCACAAGAAAGGTTACAGAAATTGAAAATGTGATCTAATTAGCCTAAAATGTTATGCTATAATGCACTATAAACTCTCTACATTCGAAATAGAATATCTCAGCAAAAAAAAATCGTACTGTTGAAAACAAAAATTCATTTTCAAGATAAAAACCAGTACTTTAAGATGCCATTGAGTATTTTTAAGAAAAAAAAATTACTTTGTTATTAAGAATAGGATGAATATGGCCAAAATCGCTGTTTTTTGGCTATTTCAACCCATTTATCTCGGGAACCTGACGTGATAGAGTAATTCTGCGGCCAGATTCGGATTCTGCGAGCAAAATTACGTAAGAAACGACTTTTGTTTCCAGAACGCAGGACGATGCATACCTGTGTTATTTAAGTAAACTATGTTTCCTAATTTTTGTCACAAAGTTTTATTTCGTTTCTTCGACTCAATATTAATTGTAGTCTTTATACAAGTATAATCGAAAGAAAACTTGTAGTATGTTGATGTATGAAATGTTATCTCTTTATGCTATTTTTGCTTCCAACCTATGTATCTCAGAAAATAAACAACATACAGTAGTTACCAAACGATTATTTTGTTTCTTAATTTTTGTCAGTAAGTGTATATATATGAAATTACTCGAGAAGACCCCCTACAACATATTTAAAAATAAAGCAAATCGGAGAGGAGGCCCCTTTTATGCATAAATACCATTTTTTTCTGTATCTTTATGAAATAGGTGCTTTTATTTAATTTATTCTTACTAATATTTTTCATCCTTTCGAAAACTGCAGACATTATCGACGAAATATACGCATGATTGGAATGAGAGCAAAATATTTTTTAAAAGATTATCTGTAGAGATTATTTATAGACATTATTTATATTATACATTTAACCGAAGAAAGAGAAAGAAGAAAAAGAAAAAAAGAAAAAGGAAGACAACGAGTAAACACATCGTTAAAAAAAGCACTGTCTAAAAATGATACACACACACACACACACGCACACACGTGTACGTGTGTGTGTCTATATATGCGTGTGTGTAGAAGATGTTTTAAATAACATAATATACTTTAATCACTTGTGTAAAGTTAGTGTTAAGAAAAAATTGTTTAGATTAAAGTTGTAGAATATAGAAAGGGATAAATATGACGTCACCTCATTGTTTAATTTTTCAATTTACGTTTACCCATACATTTTTTTTTAAATGACATATGGTATTTTAAACTACATGAAATGGTTCCGCTTCGTTCCAAGGCGAGTTTAACTATCCTGTATGTCATGACCTTGAAATGGATTTAAGTCATTTTTTAACTCTCAAAGTATCAAACTTCTTTAGCGTTATCCAAGTTGCACACCACGTGGAAGTCAGGACTGACAAACATCTATTGGAATTCGCTTTGCAACGGCGAGATACCATCTCAATGAAATTCAAAATATCATATGCCCTTTAATAAACTGTATTGGATGGACGTATGCTGAATATAGTGCAGTGGGATAATGATGACGTCTCAGCTTGCCCCTTTTATATTCTTCAACTTTAATTTAAACAATTTTTCCTAACACTGTTTATGAGATGTATTATTTTATTTAGAATACCCTATATATATCTATATGTATACATATATGGGGCATTCCACGTGAAAGGGGTCCACCTAAAAATAAACTGCTTGGGATTTTTAAATGATCATAAAAACATGTTAGTGCACATATTGTATAAGGTTAAAGGTCAAAAAAATAAGATTTATATGCCTTGTATCTAAGATATTGAAGATAGGTCGTTTTAAGAAATTTTTCCTTTTTTGACATTTGTAGCTGAAATTACAAAATATACAAAATTTTTATAGACATAAATCTTTTAGGATTTTTTCCGTGCTTTCAGATAAAAAAGTTAATTTTAGTGAGAAAAATTTATTAGTATAAAAAAAATCAATTGTTTAGTTTCAAGTAAGAAAATGAAAAATTATATCCTTTTTTAAAAATCTGAAAAGTCTCAAAAATACTTCAATATGTGTAGAATATGGTAGAATAAAGGAAATTTTGGGACCGCAATGGGATCCATTCGTAAACGAATATTATTTTCGAAACAAAATTGGAATTTCAGCCAAAAACTCGATAATATTAATTTTTTGTCTCATTAATTAATCTAATTATTTAATACTATATATAAAATAATAATATAATATATAATAATATATTTTTAACAAATAATTATAACAAATAATTATTTATGTTATTGAAACCAAGATTCGCATTAGCGAAAACTATTCCGGGTACATTAAAATATCATTCGATTATTTCTGCGAGCAAAGATCAATTAATTTTAAAAGAATTTAGTTTTGATAAGAAAGAAGACTTTTTTCTCTCTCTCACTCTCTCTAAAAAAAAAAGAATTAAATGAGTTTTAAAAAAATATAAAAAGACTTTATAATTTTTATATTTTTCGTTTTATAATTATTTGTTGCAAATACATAATTTTATTAAAAATATATTATTATTTTACATGTAGTATTACGTATTTAGTAAAAATATTATTTTGTTAAAAATATATTATTATAAATATTATTATATTATTATTTTATATATAATATTAAATAATTAGATTAATTAATGAGACAAAAAATTGATCTTATCGAGTTTTTGGCTAAAATTCCAATTTTGTTTCGGAAATAATATTCGTTTACGAGTGGATCCCATTGCGGTCCCAAAATTTCCTTTATTCTACCATATTCTACACATATTGAAGTATTTTTGAGAATTTTTTCAGATTTTTAAAAAAGGATATAATTTTTCATTTCCTTACTTGAAACTAAAAAATTGATTTTTTTTATACTAATAAATTTTTCTCACTAAAATTAACTTTTTTATCTAAAAGCACGGAAAAAATCCTAAAAGATTAATGTCTATAAAAATTTTATATATTTTGTAATTTCAGCTATAAATGTCAAAAAAGGAAAAATTTCTTAAAACGACCTATCTTCAATTACTTAGATACAAGGCATATAAATCTTATTTTTTTGACCTTTAACCTTATACAATATGTGCACTAACATGTTTTTATGATCATTTTAAAAATCTCAAGCAGTTTATTTTTAGGTGGACCCCTTTCACGTGGAATGCCCCATATACAAGTATACATATATGTCTATATATATTGTATATATATATAAAGTTTCAATTATTTTGAATGTTTTCGTTTATAGCATAATCTTCACAACTTGCGCTTATAATTTCAGAAAATATAAAAAATATATAACTTGCAGGTTCAATCTTTGCCAAAAATGGTTGATCATGACGTTTACTGTGCTAGGAATATCAGTTTTTATAGGAATAGTATCGTCGATATTTACTTATACACCAATCATTTGGTACTCATACTATATTGCGTATTTGACGGAAATGGCGCAGAACATCGGTGTTTTCATCACATTTGTGTGTAAGAAAAGAATCATGAAGCTGTTGTTGACGCAATTCGGTTATCAAAATTACAATGTGCCTCCAAGAGCTCGACAGACAGAAGTTGTTACAGACTCAAACACCCGCACCATTAGGTCAAGAATGATTCGTCTGCGAGAAAGGATCAATCTCTGGCAGACAATCCACCGCAGAAACAATATTCATGACGAAACCGCCCTTTAATTCTGCAATGTGCGTAAATGAATGTTATTGTAGATCAGAGATCAGCAGTTAAATAGCAGTTAACTGCAATGTCGTAACTTAATTCTTTAGCAAGGGATTAATTTGATATTGTCATCCATTATGTAGTGGTTTTGTTTACAAGACGCAAAAATAATGGAATTCCTTTACATAGACCTTTACGTAGCGAAAGCATGTTATCTTTTAGTATTAATTTTAAATTGCCATACATTGATGGTTTTGTTTACGAAACGCAAAAATAATGGAATTCCTTTACGTAGATCTTTACGCAGTAAAAGCATGTTATCTTTTACTATTATAGAACAAGAATCAACTGTAATTAATGTAATTATAACTGTTGGGCGTGATTTACATGTAGAATCGAAAAATTTACATTAATGTTACATAATCGTGTGTTAGTTTCTTGTTTAAGACGTCGAGATAGTTATATTTTAGATATTTATCTTATTTCGATGTACACGACAAATATATCTGACTAATTTCTATGTTTCATCCCGATGTTATAAATGTTTTAATGTATAACTAAAATAAATTAACACAAAAATGTAATAGTAATAAATAAAAATGTTTTTATTATTAAAGAAAAGGAGAATTTATTATACGGAATATAGAGTTGCGTGAAGAAAAGGTATAACAAAGTGTGTAACACAAAGATTATTATTCTCCTTTTATAAAGATTAAAAGTTAGTAAGAGAGATTAACGCAAAGATTATTATTCTCCTTTTATAAAGATTAAAAGTTAGTAAGAGAGATTAACGCAAAGATGATTATTTTACTTTTATAAAGATTAAAAGTTAGTAAGAGAGATTTGAAAATTTACTGTAATTATCATTCGATGTAATGATTACTGTGCATGTAACACTTTAATCTAGTAATTAATGAACAAGTAAAATTCGAGATCATTGATTCATTGATCGGAACTGATATATTATATTCGCGGTATCGAAGAATAATATAATTATATAGTTATTAATATAATCTCGCAATAAAGGATCGGCGACGAGAAGCGGGCAGAAACGGTGCGACTGGCAACGGAACGTATGTATCTTCGCATACTCTATCTCGTTGACTCAACTAGGATGCATGGCCCTCTCTCAAGATGCACATCATGAGCACGTACGCGCTGTCGTGAGTTAGATAGTCTAGTGCATAGGCGCTGTGTACGATCGCGTTACGTTCGATTTACTTTCGTAAGTGTCTCCGTTCTCAAGACAAGATGAAGTTGACCACGTGCACTGCGTTACTCCTCGGTACGTATCCACTGACTGATTTCTGTCAACGTCGACCGATAATTTTCCCACGGTTTCCTCCTAAAACTTGCATACACTTGATATCATATGATACACAATAATGATAGACAATCTTGTTTACTATTATATACGTTCTACTTATAGTTTATCGAAAAAACCGTCGATAAGGAAATTTTTATAACAATGCAAACAGTTATTGCTCTCTGACAATGAGACATTCTATATATCCTACAATTATTTTTTTATTTAAAGGGTTTTTTATAACCGTACTATGCATATCTGGAAAAGTATAACTTGGCAAGAAATTTTTCGTGGCTTCTCTGATATCATAATATACAAAGCAATTCGCACGCAGACATCAAGAGTTCTTCAGAATCTTCAGAATGTAAGAGAGTTCATTCTGAATTGTATTTAATAATTGTGGTTTTTTTTTCGCGGAAGAAGATGATTTGATGCAAATTCATTTAAACTAGAGTGACTTTACATAGTAAAAATCTATTATTTAAAAATGAGATTTTTTTTAGATAAGACACATAAGAAAATCCTTTCAATTTGTAATTAACAAAGCGACACTTCGAGTATTCAAGAGTAAAATATCTCCTTTCAACTGGAGATACGCGCTTTCTTATACAATCTCAAAAAGCTTTCCCAGTTATTCTTACGCATACCTAAAATATAATTAAAATAAGTTTGTCATTTCATCAATTTGAAGCGTTAAATATAGATTGACGCGAACAACGACATCGATAATTTTGTGCCAACTAGCAGAGTTTATTGGCAGATTAAATGTCAGTTAGGTTGCCAGAATAAATGTCAAAAGTCAACTCGACGCACGCATGAACGATCTTTCTCGATTAAAAATCGAAATTTTCAAGCTCTTTTGATTATTCACGGATGTAACTTAGAAATGCCAAGTCTTACATTATACACATGAGTATATGATAATTATACATCTTTGGAATGTTTCGCAAGATGAGTCGCAATAATCAATAAACCGCAGTTTCTAATGTATAATGTTACGTTGTCACACATGCATCATACAAACACACACACGCACACACACACACAGAGCATTTATTATAGTATCAACAATTATTTCAGTTATGTAATTTGCAAAGCGACTATAAAACGCATCCCCATTTTTGCAATTAATCATTGCATTCGTTAATCGAATTTGTCGACCTTATTGTTTTAAGTTTCTAATCGTAATTATGATGCCAATGAGAATCACCATTACTCGTAGATGCATGATATTGAAAAAAGTGAGAAATTTTTTTACTTTACAAGAATCGATAATAACATAACTGATATTATTAAATTTATATATTGAAATCATATGCATTCTCTATAAATACTCGTTAAGAATGATGACAAATTCAATTTCCGAGAATAATTCAATTTATTATCAATATTAATGAGATGAATATCATGTAATATGTATCTATATGTAGCTTTCATCATTCTATATATGAATAACTTTGATCAATGACTAATTTGCAGCATTGTTATTTCCAAAACATCGATTATTCCGATTGATATAAAATGCAAATCGTCACATTACGTCATTTTAAATTAGCAAAACTCGAGGCTGTAAACAGTAGAAACGCGATTTCAAAACAAAAACAGCGTTATTTATTAAACGTTATTATTATTAATAATTAATAAGAAAGAAAAAATTAAACTTTTACCTTTACGAAGTCGTAATGAGCGAATTTCGTTATCAAAATTTTTGCCGGTACGATTAAAGAACCATAAGAGTGCAATTTCCTGTTTCTTTTCCTGTAAATATAAAAGGAAGAATAATGAAATGTATGTAACATTTGTACAACTGGCATTATATAATTCGAAGAAAAACACGTATAATTAATGAGCATATAATCGCTATCGATTTCCTACTTCTGGCGTATAATGTAGTGTAATACACAGATAAAGCATATGCCATAATTGCTATATGTACTCGTTTCTTCTCTCAATATTAGATATGTAAAGTGTGCCGTCAATTTTATAGATTCTAGTCTGCCTGAAAAAAAATATTTCCATATAATATACACAAATTTATAAGAAAAAACTCTCTATCTCTTTAAAAGATATTCTCTCCAAGTTTCAGGTCTTGTTGCATGTACGCGTTCGCAAGAGAGCGGACCGTTTGCCGACGAGGTACCGAAAGGGTTCGGCTCACAATCGAACGCATCAGCACTGCCCAGTTTCAAGGGGAAAATTTCTTGAAGAAAAGTGCACTAAGAACGATGGACCAGGCGCATTCGAAAATGTCCAGCGAGCCGAGGTGAACATGAAGCAATGCCGTCACTCATCAATATCACGGATGTCAGAGCGGAAATCAAGAAGTATAAGCCGACCGGCAATCTGGACATAATGTTTAAGATTTATTGCAACGAGCGCTTCATTAAGCGTTCTTGCTCCGATAACTATACCGACGCGATGAAACATTGTGTGACAAAAACGGAGGTGGAAAACGAAAAGATTGTGAAACTCACCGACTCGCTGTTGAACTCTATTTGCTACAAAGTGGGAGAGCTCGTTATCCGTAAGTCTGATAGTTCTAAAATGCTTCTCTTTTTAAAGCTTTTCTTACTTATCTTATAAATTATCCCTCATATACCTCTTAGAGAACTTTTTTAGAATTTTAACCCGTTAATTAAAGTGTTGTTAACATTATAATAATCTGGATTATCTCATATTTGCAGTTTTTATATCAGCCAGAGGAGACCGGAATGTTTCCAATCAAAACAAAAAAATATTCAAAATTGTATCACGTATAGTAACTTAGCAGAAACTAATCTGTCTGATAACAATTTCATGGAATCCGACAGATTGCCCTTACTGATATTTAGTAAAGAATGCAGGTAAGAAGTACACAAAGTCACAGCTCCATTTCAATATTTTTAGCAAACACGCCTGTAAATTTTACATTTTTTTGTTAATTTGAAATTTAACAATCTCAAAATGCTTATTTTTTTAAATTTCCATAAAATAATGTAAACATATATTTGATCTATCGCACAGAGATATAATCAGCTTCCAAATCTGCGTCGTGGAGGACTAAAGTCAGTGTCCGGATTCAACGCCCGCGAACATAATGAATTCCATATTTAATTTAATCACGAAAGTAATGTATTGCGAATATCCCTCGTATCTCAGCTACGCTATATTACTACGAAAAGATCTCCATCTTTGCTGGAGCCTCGCACATGACAGATGCTTTTTTCATCTTAGCAATTATTCCGTTCATCGTAGCAAGCTACAGTAATTTCATTCCTGCAACAATGTAATCACACACATTGTAAAGCTTTAAAATATATTCCAAAATACTTGTCGATGCGACAAACAGAAATATGTGATGAGATTATGGCGGAACGAAAATATGTACGATGAGGATTCACCCGAAAATAAAAAGGGTGCTGTTATATTTAATATTTTTTTTCCTTTTTTATTATTTACATAAAAATGTTTTTCTTTTACATTTAATAAAACAAATTCTCAAGTTTTTGTTCTTTTGCGTAGGCATACTTTCTTTTACTTTATATTGGAGTGGACAAAGCTTTTTACTACTTTGAACGATCAAAAGATGAAATGAAGTATTGTCCTCTTAGAATTAATAAATTCACATTTATACATTTACATTTGTACTGCTAATGCATACATATGTATATGGGTATTTAATTTTATTAATGCAAATGCAAGTATAACGCGTAAGTTACGGCGAATGTATCTTAATGTTACAGTTTAAATACTAAAGTCCGTTTTTGTAAGGACATAACTCGTGTTAAAATAATAAATTTAAGAAATTGTCAGTACCTCATTTACAAAAAAGTCTTCTAATTTCATACAGGCCACTTGATTTACAGATGTTAGAAAATTTATAACTTTTTTCCAAGAATTTATACTCTAATTCTTCTTATATTTTTTATATCGATATTTCTAATATTACAAAAAATGTTTCTTTACGTGTAATAACACAAATTCTTAAATTCTTGTTCTTTTGCATTTGTATACATTCTTTTACCTCGAACGTAAAGTGTGAGAATTATATAAGATGTTAATGAATTTAAGATGCAAATGGTTTCAAGTTGTATAACAAATGACGATTTTAATTTTACTTAATTTATTAGTGTACGCAAGAAACTCAAGTATTTAAAATTCAAACGTTAAAATTCCTTCTTCACCTAAAAGTAGTACTTTTAAATCTTTTCTTTTATTTGCTACATATTAAACGTAAAGTATATAATTATTAAATTGCAATATATTGAATATATGTTCACGTGTGTGTTATAGTTATAGTTTATGTTATAGTTTGTGTAATTAATTCATTAGCACGAACGCTGATGCAGTCAGTGTCGCAGAAGCATCGCTCGCTCTCATTCCCGGGAAACTGAAAAAGCCGAGCTTATTTGCATTATTAATTGCAACTCTGCCCATATTACGTTAATTGCGTATATCAATTATGTAGGTTGCTCTCTTTACAATCGTATGACGTCAAGATCAAGGTGTGTACCGTTTCTTCAATGTTGCAGTCCCTGGTAGTATTAATTTCTTACTTGAGCGGATATTATGGTTCTTTGCATGCTCTTTTTTCGAACGTCTCGGAAAATCATCGGAACGAAATACATTGTTCTATCGAGTCCAGTGAGATAATTAATAATCAATCATAATTGTAAGAGATAAAAGTGTTACAATTAATCTCTTATAATTTATCCATCTTTCGGTAAGTCGTCATTTTTTAACTTTTTTCACAATTTGCATTTAGGATGATATTCTGGTCTAGAGAAAAACTGAAAAATACGCATTTTTATTAATTTTTTACGGAAAGACTATAACAGATAGGATTTTGAAACTGTGCACGTGTTTTTATACATGTACAGAGGTTTATTCCACATCATTCAGTAAATTTAGTGCAAAATGAGATGTATAATTATACATATATGATATATAAAGAATATATTATTCTATACCGTGCTTTCAAATAAAAAATAGTAAAAAGGAATAGTTTTCAAAAATTAAATATTGTGAAATAAATATTATTTCGTGCCAAAAGTTACAACTTTATGTAAAATCATATAACTATAGATATAGTTTATATTGAAAGCATCAGGTGATATGCAATGGATCTTGCTTTGCGCTAAAAGTTGAAAACTTATGTGTAATCTCTCGAGATGGAATATATTTTTGGACATTATATATAAAAAAACTGTGTGTTTGTGTAAATGTAGATGTATGTTGGATAGTAATATTTATATATATTGTGTGCAATATTAATTTTTTCATTGTAAATGTATCTGTTTGATTCGCATAAGCGTTTATTTGTTAATAGTTTTTTAATAAACAACAAACGGCAGATGAGTAAAAAAATCTTTTTAAGATTATTCAAGCTCATGACCATAATAAGACATGTTGAGAACAAAGTTATCTGCGGGTGTCACACTAAAATAAATATTTAATAAAAAAATTTATTATACAAAATTTTTCCATTATTTTTCAGTTAATTTTTTTATTAAATGTTTATTATAAAAACTAAATCATACTCAACTAAATTGACTCAAAGAACGATATTCCTTGTTATTCTATTGCCATTTTCGGCAGATCGACTACTTGTTTTATAGAGTTGCTTATGTATAAGCATACACATTGTAAAGCTTTAAAGTACATTCCAAATACTTGTCGGTGCGACAAACAAAAATATATGATGAGATCATGGCGGAACGAAAATATGTACGATGAAGTTTCACCCGAAGATGAAAAGGATGCTATTACATCTAATATATTCTTTTTTTTTATTACATAAAAATGTTTCTTTACTTGTAATAAAACAAAATCTCAAATTCTTGTTCTTTTGCATATGCATACTTTCTTTTACCTTGAAAGTAATGTGTGAGAATTATATAAAATGTTAATGAATTTAAGATGCACACATAGTTTCAATTATATAACAAATGACGATTTTAATTTTACTTGATTTATTAGCGTACGCGAAAACTCAAGTATTTAAAATCTAAATGTTAAAATTCCTTTTTTAACTAAAAGTTGTTATAGCCCAAGAAGCTATAGAGATAAATTTTATATAAGTCTTCCAAGACGCGAAGGAATGCGCGAAACGCTAACGCAGCGAGTCACGCGCGGAAATCGACCTTGCGAGAAATGCAAGCGAAGGAGTTCGACTTCGAACTTCCTCGCCTGCATCCGGACGACAAAAAACCCTTACGTTTGAAAACCTGTTACCAGGCACCCCCTCTTATAGAAAAAACCGCGATAATAAAGAGGCTCGCCGCTAACACGCGCGAGCCAGTCAATCAGCAAAAATCAAAGAGACCAAGACCAGTCAGTTCGTCTGTCGTTCTATTAAAATTGAGAGATAGATAGTCGCAACCAGTAAACGAGGAGCTAGACGGGAGTGCGCTGAAATCAGTAACCTCTATATGTATAAGAAAATGTTCTTTTATTGAATAAAATAGTTAAATAGAAAAAACGAAAAAGTGTAGTGGATTGAGTGGAACCGTGGAGTCCCAACTCCTTTGCCTGGCAATTCCCACATTATTGAAAATACAGTGCCGCACACGGCACAATAAAGTATTACATTAAAATCTTCTCTTTCATTTGCTACATATTAAACGTAAAATATATAATTATTAAATTGCAATATATTGAATATATGTTCACGTGTGTGTAATAGTTATGGTTAAGATATAGTTTGAGTAATTAATTTTTTAGCACGATCGCTGATGCACTCATTGTCGTAGAAGCATCGCTCGCTTTCATTCCCGGGAAACTGAAAAAGCCGAGCTTATTTACATTATTAATTGCAACTCTGCCCATGGTATGCGAATTGTGTATTTCAATTATGTACTGTAAGCACGATAATCACTCGTTACTTACGTCCAAGTCGAATCGAGCATTATTACAAGTGAGATTATTTCCCTTCCTAGAGAGTGCTCTAATTGCATATTAATCGTCGACCGATTAGTCGCAGCGATCAAGAAAAATTTTTTAATTACATTCGTATGACGTCAAAATCATAAGGTGTGTACCGCTTTTTTCTTCAATGTTGCAATGTTCCTAGTAGTATTAATTTCTTACTTGAACGGATATTATGGTTCTTTGCATGCTCTTTTCTCGAACGTCCCGGAAAATTATCGAAACAAAATACATGGTTCTATCGAGTCCAGTGATATAATTAATAATCAATCATAATTGTAAGAGATAACAGTATTACAATTAATCTCTTATAATTTATCCATCTTTTGGTGAGTTATTTTATAAATTTTTTCATAATTTGCATTTAAGGTGGTATTCTGGTCTAGAGAAAAACTGAAAAATACACATTTTTTATAATTTTTTACGGAAAGACTATAACAGATAGGATTTTGAAACTGTGCACGTGTTTTTATACCTGTACAGAGGTTCATTCCACATCATTCAGTCAATTTAGTGCAAAATGAGATGTATAATTATACATATATAATATATATAAGAATATATTATTTTATATTGTGCTTTCAAATCAAAAATAGTAAAAAGGAATGGTTTTCAAGGATTAAATATTGTGAAATGAATATTATTTCGTGCCAAAAGTTACAACTTTATGTAAAATCATATAACTATAGATATAGTTTGCATTGAAAGCATCAAGTAATATCCAATGGATCTTGCTTTGCGCGAAAAGTTGAAAACTTATGTAGAATCTCTCGAGCTGGAATATATTTTTGAACGTTATATATAAAAAAAATTGTGTTTGTGTAAATGTAAATGTATGATGGGTAGTAATATTTATATAAATTGTATGCAATATTAAATTTTTCATTTGTCTATATATCTGTTTGATTCGCATAAGTGTTTATTTTTTAATAGTTTTTTAATAAACAACAAACGACAGATGAGTAAAAAAATCTTTTTATAAGATTACTCAAACTCATGACCATAATAACACATGTTGAGAATAAAGTTATCTGCGGGTGTCACACTAAAATAAACATTTAATAAAAAACTTTATATACAAGATTTTTCAATTATTATTCAATTAATTTTTATATTAAATGTTTCTTATAAAAACTAAATCATACTCAACTAAATCGACTCAAAGAACGATATTCCTTGTCAGTCTATTGCCATTTTTGGCAGATCGACGACTTGTTTTTTTCGAGTTGCTATCCTAGCGGCGTCATTCTCGTATTGACATATATGCATTTGTGAGAATGCTGCAAAAACCATTTTATCTTTTGCTGAAACATAATCAATTGTTGTCGCGGATTATTCATTAAATATATTATACGTATCTTTGATTTTTCAGTTCAATTATTGCTGCGGTTGGATTACCAAACTAACTTGGATTATGAACTGACAATGCAACTAATGTAAAAAAACCGTTTTTGCAGATAAATTCAACGTGGCAAAAGATTGACAATGTTTGGAAGCAAACTCGTATTTTGGTGGTGTTGCGCGCTTTTGTTCGTCGCTTCATCTTCAAAACATTATCGAAACTTCACAAACGACAACGAGAAACGTGACATTTCGAAGGCGCAATTCAAGATTGACAAGAATTCCATAAAAAACTATGTGGACGAAAAGGAAATAGATATTTCAACAATATATAAGTTCAATGAAACTGATTCTAATGAAGATAGCAATGAATGCTTTATTTCACACATGATATGCGCAACGTCGCTGATATCGCAACGATATTGCAAAGATTGTTGCGATAAGGCCTGCTGTCATCTCGATGATCACCTGACTAAATGCATTCCTGGAAAAATCAAAGTTTTTCAAGCTTTCGTAGAAAAGCAATATTCGTTACAAAGCAAAAATCAAGAGATAAACTTAACAGCATATAAATTCTTTTACGATCCGTGTCAAAAGATTAAACAGTTCTATATTATGAAGTATAGTGATATCAACGAGAACGTGCTTATCGCTAACGGCACTGTATATTTTCCTTATCACGTAGAATTCGTCGAATCAAAATCCTTTTGTCTGATGGACGTGAACGGGGACATGTTACGCACTGGGTGTAATTTTACCACCTTCAACATAAACTTTCCAACGGAAATTGTTCACAGAATTTTAATTTATAAATTAAATAGCCCTGATAGCCCCCTCAATCCTATCATACATCAGCATAGAAGTATACATATTAGTTTACGTGTTATTTCTACAGTGTTTTTGCTGACAATATTTCTAGTATACTCCATATTACCACAGCTTCGTAACAATCACGGCTTTATACTGCGCAATCGCATTGGTGCGATGATGGTCACATACATATTTTATTGTGCAAATAATTTAGATCCGGGGAATTATTTCATCGAATCTATAATCGGTATAGTATATCCAAGTCATGTAACAATAAAAAAAATCAATGCAACATATACATTTATTAGGCTTATTAGTATGTATTCGTGGGTTAATCACTTTTTAATGATAAAATTCAAATTTATACAATTTGTTAAAACTTTGTAAACACGAGATCTTACAGGAAATGAAATTGAAATATTTGGTGCAC